>LUCH01000764.1:0-118931 GCA_013368495.1 Paragonimus heterotremus
ATTTTCGAAGACATTAGCGAGTAAAAGGACGTTTATAGAAAGCGACACCCGAGTCCACAGTTCTGTGGTTCACAGTATCAAGAGTAGTGCGTAAGACGACGAGGCGACTTGATGTTTGAGATTTTAGTTATTCTCTTAATTACATTTTAATAGGTAGTGAATTTACCAAAAATTTCTGTCAATTGTCTCTAAAGATTCTCGGTGTTGTAGACTAGAATTCAAGACACCATATTAGATGAATGACACATTTACTGTCGACACACGCTTCCACGTGACCCTATGAAGATAAGTTGTGAAAACTGAGTCGTCCTCAGAAGTCCTCGTATGCGGTTAAAGTTGTAATGGGCTTTATCGATTTCAAATGATTAGGCATCCCGGATCATTCGTACGGACTACTTGACAAACGGAGAATTCGGGTAGCATAGTATTGCCAGCCGGTTCGAAGCTAACGCCTAAGCTACACAACTGTACTTTTTCTTAAAAACTCAAATTTATTTGCTCATCACGCAACGACGTTTGCTGAACTTCGTTCGTTAATCAGTTAACTGGATTACCTACGTGTACTTTATGTTGGTCACTGCCCAGCTTGTTTAGACACGATACCCGAACCTATACACGCGGTATGGAAATGACGCACCAAAACTTATTCACTATGGACGTGCTATAAGAGTGTCATATCTTCGCTACCGCTTATTAACACCCAGTTGATCTAGTTTTGTTGGAGGCAGGCACCTTAGTTTGTAGTCGTATGCCACTAATGAGCTTCAGTCGTTCAAGGCGCGATTCTCAATCCGTTACCAAATGCTGATTATCCCATCCAAAGTTTACGTTTATGTGCTAGTATTCATATAAAAATTGTTGTGTATTTAACGCGCTCATTAGCAAAGAATACAAGGATGATCTAACCTGTAATAGCAAGTCTGTTTCAGCTGATTTCTTTTACACTGGATGAGATTCAATTCATTGTCCCATCAGTAGGATTAGTAGCCATATTGTCTTGTGGGAATCAATTGAAATTTTATTTTATTATTCATCGCTGCTTTATTTTGATACTGAGAAAATATTTTTGTATCCATCCATACAAGAAAGATAATTAATGTTTTCAAAAATGCTAAATCCCTTACTGCGAATTTTGTAAAGTCTAATGAGATGGCTATGTGGTAAAATTATGCTTACCACAATTAAAAAATGTATAACACTGGGGACTAACCGAATATGATAGTCCGTAACGTATCAACCTTCCCAGCTGAGATCTGTGTTAGTTGTGGTCAGGAGCTTTACGAAATTACTTAAGAAAATTTGCTGATATTCACGCTATACTTGATAGGAAACAACTGCTGGGTTAATCGTGTTTATTGCCTGTTAACTGATAACAGTAATTCCTTGCCATAACTAACCTCCTCCTAATGTTTGAAACCCCACATATAACCAGATGCTTAACTGAAAAGGCTTGTCTAGAACAATCGTTTTATCCACCAAGAGACTAAATCGATTAACTACCAGGCGGAGAGTCTCTCATTGCCATCAGTACAGATAGAGATATAAATGTTGCAACCTGAACAAGATCTTGCAGTGAAAACCCTGCTCGCTTTTCAGGCGGCTGACTTTATGTTACAGATTTAGCAAGTGTTCAGGAGGTGATGACTTTGGCTAGGCGTATAAGGAAGACTCAGGCAGCGTGATGGCGATATACCGGTCTGTAAAACAAAGTATAGTCGTCTTTGACCTAGTCATAGTATTTGAAGAAGTGACCTGGATTAAGCAAGTTTTCATAGCAATAAGTTTATCCCAGTGATTCAACATATTTTGTTATCCTATTTTGTATCTGATTGACACTCTTTACACAGGACAGTTGACAAGCTTGAACATTTAACAAGCAATCCTGAATTGAAATTCAGCAGTAAATTAACTGACTAACAGGGGTTTACCAACCGGGTTAGACTCCCCATAGTTACTCTACATATCTTCACAATGAAGTTGCATATTGAAAACAGTCCGAGATCATCTAAAACAATTGTTCTTGGATCTCTTTCAAGGATGCTGGTAGTTTGCTGATAGCCGTATGAAACACATTCATGGTAAGGAAAGCAAACAAGTTAAATATTATTTACGCCCGTAGTACAAAAGCAAAGACCGGTGTTTTGTGAGTAGGCGATGTAAAACGTGAAGTCTACGTTAAGGCCTTTCTCTTCCAGCATATTGGGCAGTTTTCTCGGATTGGAATTCGTAAGAGTTATCATCAGGTTTCAGTTTCCCAGTTTCATGACATTTTAATGTTTACCTGGTGTAATCTAGAGTAGAAATAGGCTAAAACAGTTCTTTGAGATCACCATAACTTTCAACCAAATGCAGGCCCTAAACGCCAACGTCTGATCGGCTTTATTTTTAGTAACTTCCTCTTCTGTAGAACACCTAGGTTGATATGTAAAGACATGACCACGCGTACACAAGTCACAGTGTTTAAATGACTTATGGTCATGTGACACCAAAATAAACTTGTTTCAGCAACTTCCTGGAAGCTTAAACTTACGTAATTTGTTATATAGTCTAGTAATGTTGTGTATTTCTTTATATCATTAAAGCGTTTGCATTCATTTTACATATACACTTTTTGACTAGCATGTAGCACAAGTTTCAAAATGAACCCGACAACCCTCTGAATTATGTAAGCGTTTTTCGGGAAACGCTGGATATAACTGTTGCTTTTGTTAGATTATCACCTTAATTTTACCAATTTTATTTCATTCGTTTTATATTTTTCTGTGAAACGCTCAATCCTCAGTTTTGTTCGCATACTGTCGCAAAATAAATTGCCTAAAGAATCAACTTCAACACAAAACTTGACAATAAAAATATATTTCCTTTTACGGCTGTTACCATTGACTGTAAAGAGGTTTCGTTTACGCGGTGTAGAATGCCACTCAGTTTTCGTTGTTACATGTGTCTTTACGACAGTATGTGGCCCCACCTTTAAGTGGTTAAATTAATTTAGGGTTTTCACGCAGACTAAATGTCACCCACAAGTGATCGCAGCCGTCTCACTCCTATCGTTTTTCCAGTAGGCTCCTTTAAAAAGGAGCAATGAGCTCGAGTTTCGCTCCAATTAGATTTCATCGGCAGTGCATATCATTGTCACGGTTGGAATTAGAGCTCCAGCCATGCCTTCCTGAGGCAACTGTGTTGATCACTGCGCCAGTGACTTCCCGTTAGGCGAGACCAAATCATCATATGTGAACGCTTCACCACTTTTGCCTGTGGATAATTGTCAGCTTGCCCGATCGTCTGGATAGGAGACTCAGCAACTGTTCTGTTAACCCCAATCGATAGCCCCGCTATTTGAGGCAAATGGCGCTCTGGTTAACACAGTTGCCCCATGAGGTCGTGGCTAGAGTTCAATTCCCAGCCATGGTAATGAGATGCACGCCGATAAGCTCTAATAAAAGCGAAACTCGGTTCTAGTACTTTTTGTCGAAACAACCGAATGGTTGCGATGACGTGCGAGTGATGCTCAACTCGAAGCACACAAGTTTCTCGACAGTGTTCGAGATGCGGATTACAATCGACCCGGGACGTGAGTGCGCAGATAAAAGCGAAAAACAAAATAGATTAGTCAGACAAACTCACCCAGCGAAACATGGTAGACGAGGATGTGAATAACAGTGCTGTTTTTGGAAGTATCAAAACATTTGCGGTTTCATTGTTTTTCTTTTATGCTGAAACCGGACGAGTTGCTTCAGATGCTTTTCTTCTGGGAGACGTTAGGGACAGTACACCCTACGACCCGTTACGGTGTGTGCTCGCTTCGTCGTCGAAGCGACGGCTTCCTCTGATGGCGATGTGCTAAAGCGAAACTGCTCAGATACGGCTACTAGCCTGCGCACAAAATGCAGAGAAGCACTAAAGGCTTCCTCAGCCCTCTCAGATTAAGCAGGCCTCAATAGGTCAGTGTTAGCCGTGTCCTGAACAACTTGACGCCCTACTACATAAAACAGGTATTCGTTGAAGTACTTTGAAGGGGCCTTCGTGTGGTTGCTTGAATGAGCGTCGTCAGCCGTCCACATGAAAAGACTCCGGTTATATTTACATGAGGTAACCGTTTTGATCACTGTTCCATTGACCTGCCATTAGGCAAGATTGAATTATCATATTGTTTGCACGTGACTACATTACTTACTGTGCAACTTGAAATTTACTCCTGTTTATTGGCAATCCTTAAACATTTACAAGAGGAGAAGGATATAACTGAAAAACAAAGAAAAGCTATACCAAACAACGGCCGGTAAGTAATCTTTTGAATCACTCAATTGTACCCGTTTTACCGAAACTACAACGCTCAGCACCAGTCCATAAGTTGACACAGTCCGAACGGAAATGTGACCAAGCCGGAGTCCGCCAACGGATGCTGGCCTGATGTTTTTGTTTGGCTAACACTGCCGTGCAGTTGACAATCGTGTGCAACTATATTATTCCTGAAGTCAAATTTGGATGCCCTTGATTTGGACAAAGCGAAAAGAAAAATCGTGTCCAGTCAGCTTTTTTTGGTTTTGCGGGCAAACCTGGACTGCTAGCAAAACTAATCAAATACTACTCAGGTTTTGCAGAACAGACAACAATACAACCGTTCGAAAACCAATGAAATTCGTTGAGAATTCATAAAGCTACTAAAAGCTAAAAACTACCGGTCATTTACTCGAAAACACAGCGTTTGGTGAATGGAAGACAGTGATAATATTTGCTTGTCGCCATTTATCTGACAAGCTATAACCTTTAGCAGGTTGCACGTTATAATCAATTTACATGTATGTACTTGCTACTTTTATCTACGAATTGTAAACTCACTTCCGTCTGACACAGTTTTCCTCCGTCTTCAGCAGGATAATGCCTATAACCAATAAATCTGCCACCACTCCGTCTAGCTTTGAAAGTGCCCCTGTTGATCAAGTCATATACTTCATGAGATTCCCAACTTTTGCTACACTGAAACCCAGTGACGTTTGTAACAAGATGAGAAGGTTGAAAACCACCAAATTTGATAGAACAGATGGGCCACTTTCAAAGATTGTAGATAAGATTTAAGTAAAAACACCGCAACCCTATCGACTACTTTGCGTCGTCTCTTCGTTTACTGTGGCTGTAAAATGAATTCCATTGAATCGAACTCAATATTAAACAACTTCTCAGCTTTAAAAGCTTTCAAGAAGCTGCTACCTGCCACAGTGATTTCTTAATTGACTGCTGATGATATTCACCAGTATGACAATTACCATTCGAAACTGGCATCGGATGATGATGCCTGACATTTTTGCTTTATTCTGTTCAAATTACATATTAGAGCTAAGATTGTCTTTAAGTGTTTTTGGGATCGCGCAAAACGAGAGACACTTTGTCAATTAGTGCAGATTTGTAAAACCTAACCAAACTGAATCTATAAATTACTAATTATTATTCTAATATGCATATTTGATCCAATAATGGTGTATCCTCTGGAAAAATTGGTCAATTTGGCGGATGATGCGGTTAATTCGCCGTCAACCTAAGTAATCTTCTAGCAGCACAGGAAAGTTGCTGCAGTTTGCTGTTCTGTCTGGCGCTGTTAATTTAACACAACACACCAAGGTGTGTCCGAATAAAATGAACGGCTAACTAATCGTACAACGTTTGTGAGTGCGAGGTGTCCTGTGGCTGGTACCCACGACATAGAATGTAAGTACATTGAGGAGGCTTTATTATTTTCAGTAGAGGGTGAATATTCTCCAATTTTACAATGCGTCCTTTCTTTTGAAGGATGTGCATCTGTACCACTTGTACACATCAGTTTCACATTGTCATTACTGTCTTTTCAACAAACAAGATCGCCTGAGCTATACTAACAGACCAGTACTTACCAGAAATTTTCTTGGTCCCATGGTATTTCTCTGATTAGAAGATTCCAGTTTTAACACGAGTCGAGATTTGCCCGCTCACTTTGATGTGAGTAGTTGATCGAATTTAGTGACAGCTAGCTGTAATTGACTTACGGACTGCATTGAAGTTAGGAAATCGCTCACTTACACCCTCGTCCAAACACTTACACGTAAGCGAATTTAACCAACTCAGGCCAGTTGCTTTTCTACCCGTTACTCTTCAGTGTATTAATGGAAGCTCGGTTAGATTGATGCAAATGAAATGCGTTTGATTTAAACAGTACTGAGTGAGCGGATGAATAGCAGTGGACCACGACGTCCCACTTAAGTAAGAAGCGTTAAATGTCAACCGTCATTTGTCTACTATACTGTAACTTACAAGGAATGAATGACAAGGGATGAATTTCAAAAACACCGTAAAAATAAATCGAAGTGAATCAAGAACACGACTGTATTCTGCTGATTCTAACTTTAGTGGATACTACCGTGTCTCTAATTGCTGGGGTGTTCTGTTTTGATCTGTGAATTTTAATCTTTAGCAACAGCGCACGTACACTTACCGATAGGTTACGTCACTGGTATTTAGACAGTGGGACGTTGACTCGTCTCGCTGACTGCTCTCATGGCAACAACAAAGTCTGCACAGATGTCAAGACTTATCATTATGCAGTTCGTTTGACAAAACTTACACCTACACTTTGTTCTCATCGTTCGTCATTCGCAATCAGGTTTCCTTGATCACATTACTTTCTGTAATTTTTCATCGAAGTTCAAATGAAGGTACTGACTGATTCAAAATATCCATGACACTGCTGATCCCTAGCATTCCACACGCACACTTTGCTGATATCGCTTAAGCCCAGATGGACATACCAGCCAATCTCTTCGAAAAGTAATGGATGTGAGTCTCGCCTTTTGCAAAACAAGTCAGAATATAAATCTTTGCCACACCCTTCTACGTATTCAGTACAGCAATGGTCGATGAGCTCGTTCCAACCAAGCATGAAGCAGAAACACACTAATGAGGCTCTCTGACAATACCATGACTTGGGTAAAGTGCTACCCTTTGAAACAGGAAGATTGGAATTTTTGTTGGAATGAGACAGTTTCAGTCAGTCGTAAAATATATTTGATTTATACAAACCAAAATCTTTTACTAGTCATAAGTAGTGGAAATGTCATTCAAGTTTAATCACTCCCGTGAGTTCTGCCTGAATAGATTTTTCAGCATTAGAGTCACAGACTGGGACATACAAGGCATTTACTATGTCTTTTCTGGAGGCTATCTAATAGTTTTGGCGCCAGATGCAAGCGAATTTGGCTGAGCGTTTGTACGCGGTGATTCGATTCTGTTTAATGTGAGATAACTGATGCAGTGGTCAGCACGGTTTCCTTGTGAAAACGTAGCCAGAGATCAAGTCTTGGCGGTGGCGACCTCTAATAGGTCCGAACGTTAGCATTTAAAAAATGCTGATGTGTCAGTTGTTTCTTTTCAAAAGGGGTTGGCCGTAAATTTTGCTTGAATGCGGTGACTTTTATCAAGCTTGAACGACATACAAGTTACCACATTCTCATATATATTGCTGATTGTGAAAGGGTGGCCAAACGAATGATCAGTAATCATGTAATGTTATGTTTACATTGATTGGTGTGATGCCAACAACGAAAACAAAGAGGATGTACCAAAACTTGAATGCGAGGTGCACGACCATTCCTCGCTGGGTGAGCGAGGATTTTGTTCGGAACTCACGTAATCAGTTCCCAACTAAATTTTGTCAAATAAATGAGGTCAAAGATTTATCAAAGCGGGATGGGCCACCAAAGGCGTTACTTGGGAAGACACTTCAGACGAACTGCCTACATGGCTAACAGTAGTTCAAAATACAAAGTTGTGGTGAACAAGCATCATCAGAGTATCCTTCCATTACAGATTGTGATTAATCTTTATTGATTTTGTCCCCTAGTGATTGACAATTTAGTGTGTTTTCTTCTCTCTATGATGGATGATTTGGTGACGCACGATTTTTGCATTCCAAGTGGATAGTTCTGCTTACTTTGAACTACCAAATACACAGTCAGCCTTAAGGATTCCCTGGATTCGAACTTCTTACCGTGTGATTAGTTGACCATGTAATCACTACAGATCATTATATAGAGCTGGATTTATGTAACAGAGTAAGTTTGATTCAACCAACATTCATTGTTGCGAACTACTGGACGAAAACGAGTCAGTGTGGTTTGAAGCGGTTGTTCCGCACTACTCGGAGGTGTGTAGTATGTGTAAGGTACGTTGGCCGTCCTCGGGTACGTTAAACTTTGGCTAAAATGTATTGCTGAACACTTAGGTGCTTGTCGATTAGTACTCCATGAACAGACTTCACGAGAAAGTCACTTACTTTACACGGCTAATCGTGCGAACGTACTGCTCCCAGTCTTTTCTAAAAATGTTCGATGTTTGTTGCTTGAAACACTCTGTTAATTCTGCTTAATGACTTTTTCCTGCTACAGCAGACAAACCCATAAATTGAGAGACAGACAATAAATGTATATCTCATATTATTGAAGGTAGCCGTAACTTCCTTATTCGTTATTGCCAAAGAAAGGCGGACTTGCTTTTCTTCCATTCAAAGGGAACGACCGCCTGCAATAGGCAAACCAATGATTGAAAGCCGTAATTACGAGGACTCGTTATTTCTGAGACAAAACTACACTGGCTGGGACAAAGAAATTATCTCTGTCGTTACTACCCTGATGCATTCCCACATTATCTCTGTACAAGCGCAGATGCGTATATATAGAACTAATAGCTGACTTCAATCAGAAACAAAAGAACATGGCTGGAAAAAAATTTGCTTTTGGTTGATAGTGCTAATCAAGGAATGCCGTCAAAAATTTCTCAGTCGACTATAGTGTTCTCTATAACAAACAAGAAATCCTTCCAAACGTGTTTCCGTCGCGACCGACTCCAGAAGAAACAAGCCCATGCATATCGATCGGTGTGAGTGTAAACTGTTGACTGAAGCCTTACCTTGTTACAATTGCTAGAAATGGACGTTTACCGTCATTATTGTCAGGGTCGCTTTAAACCTGTTATTGTGCACTTCCTTTAAACGGAAGTATACTGTCGAGTGAGTTTAACTTGCAGCTTGCAACAATTGCACAGACATAATACAGTGATTGAGCGCTGTCCGTCAGGGCGACAAATGATGATATGCCCATGTTTATCAGGCTAAGAGATGACAAGAAAACACTTCGGCGTTATACTACTCAACAGTTGCAACTTTCCTCTGATGACGTTTTGGTCACAACCTGTCAAACTAGAGGAACATATTACAGCTTTTGGGGTGTCTTAAACATGCTCGAGCTGAATCGTTGCCCCGATCGAACGCTAGCGTATGTCCTAGGTCGACAATACGAAGTCCGAAACCTCGGATTCACTGAGTAAGTTGACCATTTTGTTTAAGTATGTGTACACGTACGTGTGTGACAACACCTGTGTATGTTTGTGAATGTGAGTCTCGTGTTCTTATCTCTTGCTGTCCAGCCTATTAGCCTGGTGAACCACATCCATTAACGATGACTATTGGCTTTCGATTCAATGATGAACCGTGGACATTGAAAAATGTTTTGCCCAAGCTTTCAACAAAAGTGGGTCATTCCAAAATACCTTCTGTTGTGCTAGGAACATAAATGACATCTGGATCTTACGACATAACTGACTTCAGTATAACTGTTCAGCTTGGTTATCTTTTTGCTTAGATTCTTTAAGCGCGTGTAATTCAATTTTTCTAGTGCGTGAAAGTAAGAGCTTAGGTTCTAGACCAAATCGACCTAACCATCAAAAAGTGTGTTCTTTCCTACAGCTAGTCTTATTCTACTAAAGACAATCACTAAATATTATTCTCGCCTCTAGGCAAATGTTCTCTATCACATCAGACTTGGTTTAACCACCTCGAAGTTCGTAATCCGTTTACCTGATCTAACAAGATATTTCAGTTCACATTCAACAACTGTTGACAATAAATGCCGACTGCCTAGACAGCATTCTAAAACTGTCCAATATAAATTGGATTTAAGTATAGTCTAGCCGCAGCGAAATACATTTCAACGAAGTAGACCGATTAGATCTTGTCAAGAGCAAATGAGACACTGTAAAGTGTCGGTGAGCTGCGTTTCTATGGTACGCATATGTTTATTGGATGACTGTTTCTATTTCGTCCATACACATTGCTTTTATTCGTTCACCAGACGAACGAGGCAGCAGTAGTATGGCGGTTTCGCAATTTTATTTGTGGTAAGCTTATTTCACTCTAAAGATTGACCGTTTGATCAAGGTAAACTACCCAACTCCCCCAAGTTTGCCTAATAATGTATTAGATGTCGTCCGAACGACTACTGACTTGCACACCTGAATGTTATTATCACTTCCCAATTGATCTACTTTAAGTGAGAACCCAAATACAAACCAACGACCAAATCCGTTTATTCTGTCCGTCGGCATCTGCAATTTGATAGAACTTTATGGAACTAAACGAACTGATGGAGTTTACTTTCTCGTGAAGATTGTGTAATGCTGACCGGTATATGATGGGCATGGTTCGATGGCCACATGAACACTACTGAGGGGACGGACGTTGCAATAAGATGTTACTACCTAGCTAACCAAAATCCCTAAGAAGAACTGTGAGCAAAGTCTACACGAGTGACAGGGAACGCGCTTGTCGGATCTATGTTAGTCGAACGTCACAAAACACCCGGTCTGGTTTGTATCCATGTTTTAGCCAAGTTGGAATTTTGAACGTAGTACTTCTGTAAACAGTTGCCCTTAAAAATGTACACTTAGTGAGGACACCCTAAATGACTTTTGTTTCACTAAGGATCCCCTGAAATGTCCGCTCCTATTAGCTTACGAAACATGCTGAAATCAAGATAACATCAAAAATGTACACTTTCCGCATGAAATATGTCGCACTACGAAATTTACATTTGATGGTGACGGTCAGCAATCGTCGGGAATCCAACGAAAAATTTGCCATGCATGTTTGTAACCGTGATCAACTGTTTTAGAGCGAACAATAGATGTTTCACTATCTACTCGGAAAAATAAAATCGAAGCGTGATCTAAATAAGGAAAGTGCGCGATTTTCACATTCCATTTATGGGACACTCGTTCCTGATTACTGACGGTTTTGGAGACCTCTGTTGACTATAGAGTGTTAGTGTGATTATCGAATTTTACACAAACCCACATAATCTTCAGAGCTTCACGAAGCAAGTTAGCACATCGCGAAAACTCCGCACATTTGATGAAACGTGTTTGACACAATCAATTCTGAATTATACTCAGAAAATCAGTGTTTTGATTTTCGTATCCTAACTCCGGGTTGACATCCTTCTACTGAAAGTACTTCTCCTTTAGTGCTATTTTATTTCCAGATATTCCCAATCCAAAGCACATTAACATTCGTCCTGACGTATCCTTGACTTTCACTCAACCAAGGCACCCCCTCAGGTTATGTGGGTCTTGGGGCAAGGGAAAGTAAGTAGCCAGTATTGTGAGAAAACTGACTGTCCACACAAGTATGCATAGACGCGTGGAAGTAGTATCAGTTTTAAACTTCTAACTGTTCCAGTCAGGTAATTTTGAAGTCGCGCAAACACTCCTAGCGTAGTCATACGAAATAATTTATAGCGAAAGAGGTCGTTTTCAATGATTTATCAGGCGAAATAAATCACATTTATATCATAAATTTCACAGAGGAATCAGTAGGGGTTAGACGAGGAAAAGGTGGTTTATGGGATCAGTCAATTAAATGTCACATTGCAACCACGTATCCACTTGAACAGTGAATCTTGACAGGCTACCAGGGTGTGGGGATGGCCGATGTAGATCCAAAGCCTGAGCAAAATGTTTCTTGCTTTACAGGGGTGGGATGTGCAGACGAGTTCTAATGGCTTCGGCTGTGGATAGAATCTTACGCCTCACTGCTCTAGACTGGGTGGTTCTAATTTTGTCATCCGAAGTCTAAATATAACCGCCTAGACACGGAAGTTTAATTCGAAAATTTACATGCTCAACTAAACGGACTCGTCAGTTCATCGGAATTTAATGCTGAAGAATGTAAATCTGCTCTCTTGAATGCTTGCTATACTCATTTGAATAACAAGGTACCAAGGTGCAGCTTATTGAAGCCTGAACACTCAGACGAGATAAGAGAGTTGCAGTCCAACCACAGTATTTTAATCATGAAGCCTGACAAAGGGGCAGGAATAGTTTACTTGACAAAACTGAATACTGAAAAACAAAGTTTCAGCGAACGGACTGTTTTCGATAAATTTTCCTCTTTGGCTGGTACAATTATATACAATTAAGTGACGAGTTACAGTGTTATTGATCAAAGATTACTGAAGTGACAATGTAATTGGATAGAAGATTAACACTACTTCGCCATGGTTAGGAACACAAACGAAATTGTTTCTAGTTAGTCAGTGGTAATCAGGCTGGGACAGTGGGACGGGGACAGATTGTTTCACGGGTTGGTCGGCCGTGTTCGGCCAAGGGAACCTCGGGGTTTCAACGAACTGTTTATGCACACA
This sequence comes from Paragonimus heterotremus, assembly GCA_013368495.1. NCBI lineage: Eukaryota > Metazoa > Platyhelminthes > Trematoda > Plagiorchiida > Troglotrematidae > Paragonimus > Paragonimus heterotremus. Next base: position 12,501 of record LUCH01000764.1, read on the forward strand.
TAGATCCCGGTGACGTGGTCGGATTGCGACCGCCTCGGCTATCGACAGGATGTGGCATTTGACCTTTCGCGACAAGGTGGCCGGGACCCGATAGACGGTACGAAATGCTGTCTTCGTGTCTGTGTGCTTATTACACTCGACCAGGTGATCCAGGATGGATGAACTGATGCGTTTTGCTGTCCTAGCGCGAAGCCAATCCAGGTACTGTTCACGGATTCTTTCAGATAAAAGTCTAGTATTGCGACCTATGTATGCTGAACCACAGGAACAGTCAAATGAGTAGGTCACAAAAGAGGCAACATTATTAGGCAAGTTGTCCTTCAAACTCAGTGGAACCGCCCTTTTCGAGTGAAATGTAACAACAGAGCTAGCAGCATATTAAGTCGGGTCGATAGCATTGGCGATTTGACGTGATATCAACTCTGCCGCTGAGTCACCCTTGACTGGCAACAATAAGTAGACGTTCTTCTTATTGGCAATGTCCACTGAGGACCGCGGTAGTCTACCCTGTATGTTACTGTCGATGAACTTTTCTGGGTAGGCGTTACTACTGAGATTCTCCCGTAAATTCTTTGGTTCCTCCTCTGTTGTATCGTCTGTACAAATCCTCTTTGTTCTATTCATCTGACAGCGTATCAGACCACGCTTGAGACTGAGCGATACGTAGCTATGAAAGTGCAAATATTGACCAGTCCATATTTTCTTCCTAAATACGCTCCTCTATAGTGAACCATCTGGTCTGCCTATCAGTGCCACGTCAAGCAAGGACATCCGTCCGTTAATTTCCTCTTCTAAAGTGAATTCAGTGTTGTTATGAGCCTTGTTAAAAATGTTTAGTAGTTTCTGCAGGTCTTCTAAACTGTGTGCTACGCAAAAGATGTCGTCTACATATCTTCGGTAATAGCTTGTTTATTTAATCACATCATCCAACTTGTTTTAAGTCATGCTGATGAAAATGTCAGCAAGAACCGGTCCCATCAACCTGACGGTATAGCTCTCCGTTAAACTGAAATTGGATATTGATTGTGCAGAACAATAATAATTCTTTAAAATCTTCTACGGGCGATCCAATGTTAATTTGGTGATTTTCAATATAGTCACATAAAAAAGTAATGGTTTCTGTCAATGGTACGTTAGTAAACAACGACGATACATCAAGAGACAGCATTTTCTTGCCCGTTACGTTAAGGTTTGCCGATGAGTCCACGAACTCGAAAGTATCCTTTAAACTGTGTGCAATTATTTCTTTCGTCGCGGGTACCAGGATTTCTACTGGCCAATATGCAGCCGCGTGGTAAGGGGAGTTGCACATGTCAAGTATCGGTCTTTGGGTATCTTAGACAGATCGTATAACCGCAGAATACAAGATCCCGTCGGACGTATACGATCGAATACATTGGTGCTAATCGAATCAGCCTGTTTCATTCTGCGCAGCATACGTGATAATCTCTTTTCGATTGTTATGATCTTATCTTTTCCAGTCTTTTCCGTGGGGAATTTCGTTCTATCTGACAAGGGGTTTAACATTTTGGCAACGTAATCGGCTCTATCCAACAGAACAATTCCTGCTCCTTTATCTGGCTTTGATATCATAACAGAATGACCACTTCTCAAAACTGTCAGCGCCTACAAGTGGGACATTGTGAACAATCCAAACGGTTAAGTCCTACAACTTAGACACTTGTAACATGCGTTTACGATGATGGATTTAAAGTTTTCGGAATTATGTCCAGGGGACGGATTTAAATCTCGTAACTGACCGCTAAAGTTTTCAAACTGAACTTCCAGATCTAGTTGCGTAACTTTGTCACCTGGACAGCAGAATTTGTGACCAAGCGATACAAGTTCAATCAATGGCTTACTCGTGGTCACTGAGCAAAGTTATAAACGTACCGCCCTGGTTGGTTTGGAAATTGCATCTGCGGCTTTTCCGAACTGACTGTGAAGAGTAAACATGTTTTTTTTCTTTCCATTGATCTTTCTACAACTTTCTGCACATAAGACTCGAAGGCGGTTCTTTCCTCGGCTGACAGATTCTTTACTATGTGATAACGTTGAGCCTTGTTTCGTTCCAGCTCTGCCAGTTGGGAAACCCGTGTTTCCTGTTCGTTACGTGCGTATCGTTATACTGAATACCTTATCAAAATGTCGTCGATCCTATCAGATAGCTCAAAGTTTCAGAAAGCAGAAAAATATAAAGATAGAACGACAGCAATTGAGAAAAGCCTATCCAAGTTACTCTATCAAGTGGAACAAGCAGAAGTTATCGATGCTTCAACTTTCGAGCGTATCAGACCTACGGAAACTGTCATTCCACGTTTGTACGGGCTTCCCAAAATTCATAAAGACAGAGTACCATTAAGGCCGATCCTTGAAATTTGCTACTCGCCATATCGTGCCATAGCAAAATGCCTAGTGGAGATATTGAAACCGATCATATCACGACTAACTCCTTTTAACATAAAGAACACCTTCAATTTTGTAGACTCAATCGATTTCGTGAACATCGAGAATGACAACATGTTGTCCTTGGATGTGACGTTTCTGTTCACTAATGTTCCGCTGCAAGAAACCATTGACTATCTGTGCACTTAACTCGAGAACAGTCAGATTGGTGTCAAAATTATAGCAGCAAAATTGAAAAAACTATTGTTGTTTTGCACTTATAATGTTCGATGTCAATTTAATGGAGAGTTATACGGGCAGAAAGATGGAGTACCAATGATAAACCTCTAGATTCGTTACTCGCAGTTATTTCTATGGCCAAACTAGAGACCATTGAACTCAATCACACCGTAACTAAGTGCATGCTTTACAAACGCTATGTGGATGATATTTTCTGTCTACTTCCAAACGATGATGATCCTCAGGTCATACTAGATGAGTTCAACAAAACACCCGAATATAAAGTTCACCGTCGAGTTAGAGCATCGCAACAAACTCTCATTCCTAGAAGAAAGGCGTGGACGGGTCAACACACACAACTTCACAGTTTTGTCCCGTCGAAGTACAAAAGAAATTTGGTACGTTGTCTGTTGGACCGCGCACGAAAAATCTGTACGCAGGACAATCTCCAGGAGGAGAGAAATATTCGAAAAACTCTCGTTGGAAATGGACAACCTGAGAGATTCGTAGACAAGAATCTGCATCACGGCACGAAACGTAAAATCATCCACACATCCACAGTTTTCATTTGTCTCTCATATAGGGGTGTGGTTAACAGTGAAATAATTAGCCGTAGACTCTCAAACGCGGTCGACAGTGTCCACCCTGCAGCGAGACTTATCGTGTCGTTCGACGCCTGCCCGGTACTGGTGCCATGCCTTAAGAATAGTTTGCCCAAGTTCTCTCCGTCTTTCTGTATTTACTGTCTCACCTGTTGTTGTCAAGTCGGTTACGTTGGGAGAACCACAAGGTGGCTATCGGAGAGGATTCGTGAACACCTACTTAAATGGCTTCACAACGGATCGAGAAAGCCTATTTCCAGTGCAATTGATTCCCACTTACTTGACACTGGCTATCAAATAAATCCAGATGAAACGTTCCGAGTCATCTACGAGGTTCGTCAATTTTGCTCCTGACCTCTCAGAATGCGATTGTTATCAACGGCCAAGGCTACTGCCATCAGACTCCACAATCCTTGTGCCCAAAAACAATTCGTACAAACTCTTTACCTCCCCTGGCCAGTCATTCCACATCCGCTTGAGACCCGAGCAAGCGTGAACCGCTCGACCCTGATGAACGCATATCTCATGACAGGCACGTGTAACACCCCATCACATTCACCAACACTCCCACCCTCCCCCAGCAGACTATGATTTGTACCACTCATGTGATTTTTGATGTCCTATTTGACACGTTATAATTTTCATACATAACTCGCATTTATCCTATGTAATTGTAAAAGCCTGATGGGAATTAACAAGAACAGCTGTTTGCAAAATTTGACTTATGAATTCTACGGGAATTTGGAGAGGACATTCTAACTATATTAAACGATTTCATTATGCACCACATGAATTTGTCCGCTTTGTCTGCACCATACATTTATCAACTTTTGTGACCCCTAAAAAACGCTGAGCGCCGTGGAATCGTGTTGTGATCGGTCAAATTAAACATTAAGTTATTGAAATCTATTTAGAAAAGTCATGTAATTGATGGGCACTACGGAAAAAGAAGCTATGAACTGCTTTACTCAGTATGCATACAGTTGGGATTTTTTCAATATGTAATTTGCTCTAAAGGCCTCAGCCTCAAGTCTTTCCGACCGAACATCACTCACTCCGTATGTGGGTGGCACACAAATTGTCAGCCTACCATTCCATCTTATGCTGTCCCATATCAGGAAGTTAACTTTTCGGCATCAATGTGACTGGTCGTTTTGCCGATTCATCAACCTTTTGCTGTGGGAAATCCAGTTGTATTACAATCCGCTGACCGTTACCACAATGATGGAGACCTAAATCTAGAGACAGCTTAATATGTGGAGTAGTTCAAGTTTGGAAGCCGGCGCGGGACGAAAGAGAAACATAAATGATCAACTTCTGCCCCGTAAAACCGGAAGGGATAATTTTTTTTCAGGCTTCTAAAATTGCCGTGGTCTGTAGTGTGACGTAAGGGCCCACGTTGTAGATGACCATGGCTCTATATTTGGTAGGCAGATGTATTTGAACATTTGCTGTCTCAGTTTACTACCCAACCTTGTATTATTGATCAAATTGGTAAATGACTTATGTTAGGACCACTCTATCTTGTTCAACTATTGCCCGCTGAATTTATCCAATGATTTATCCAGATATTATGCTACCAAGTTTTGATAGTTAATCGATCATCATCACTGATGCGTTACTGACACCGTGCTTTAATTGACAAATTTACTTCATGTGAATTCCTTTATCTATACAAACGCCAGAAATGAATGATAGAAAATATATTTCTTCGTGCCTTGGAGTTCGCTTCTTTAGTTTGATCCACTTAATGCAAAAATACAATAGACAAGTTGATCATTTCCTTTTGGTATCTCTTGAAGAATGAATGAAACCTGACCGATGCGATTTTTCGCGGGCTTTAAAAAACAGATTATCACAAACTTCGGAATTTCAAGCAATTGGTTTTGGTCCCCATGAACCTGTGTAAATTTGAACTTTGCCTGTATATATTTTTGCAAAGTAAGCCAGGTAGTTTAGAGATTTATTTAGAAAACGCTAACCAGTGTCACACAGTCTCGATTACTTCAGCAGCCCTATATTAGTATTGCGCACGCTGGCATACAAACCTTGATTATCTTGTCATCATCTTCTGTCGCTCACCTTACGCATGTCCGTCTGACAGATCAACGGTTCTGACAACATCAAGCAATCGGTTTACTCAGAAGAAGTTTTGTTCACCGAAGATCAGTAAATCACATATTGATTAAATATGCCGTACCGACAGTTCGTGCTGTTCTGAAGTGGTTACCAATAGAAACCATCCCATTTTCCAGAGACAAAGGTGACTGTGGAAAAAACTTGAACCCACGTGTTTGGTCCTTGCAGGCTGAACGCTGAAAATCATCCTGTCGTTGTGTTGTATAAAAACAGGCATCCAACAGACTTCACTAAACTGCACGCTCAAAAACTATACGCTGTAACACTTACGCACTGTTGATGTCACTTCGCTTGGTGATAAAACGTTTGTAATCTAAATGCCAAGCTCGGAGAACATACCATTATTAAAACCATCAACCCAAGCTACGAACACCACCACTGTTTATAACCATCAGAAACCACTCCGTCACACTTTTTCAACAGCTGAGCTGAACAGATAATTTTGTCTGATGAACACTCAATCATCTACACGATGACAGACAGTGGTACTGAAGGCGGAGGTGGCACAGTAATACAAGCAATGAATTGTCCAAATAGTAGTCGGCGCTCTTTATATATAGTGTAGAGACAGTGTGAAATATCATGAGGCATCCAAATAAGTGTCGACGAAGTGTGATTTATGTAACCTTTGTTTAAACAAAACAGTAAGACATTTTGAACAGTTATAGTCCGGCTTTAATTGGTCTGCTTCGGTTCAGTCAAACATGAAATATTGTACTCTGGAAGAAAGAAAGTCAGATGTGACGTAGGATTCAGCTAGGCTGTCGATGCATTGGGTCATTTTGTTTCAGTTACCGACACCGAGGACTTTTTGTTTATTTTTCGAAAAAGTTGATTTTCTTAATCGGTTCTAGATGCAACTTTGAAAATAATGTGTGCTGCTTGAAACTAACTTGAAGTTGTAGAAGAAATCGTATTTTCTCTCCGTGGATGTGAAGCCTTACTGTTTAGTCCGTCGAAGAAAATAATGGATGTGTGAGGTCGCTTATTGTCACGTAATAATCATGCTGTGCTACAAAGCCGAAGTGGTTTGGCGCACAATGTTAACTGTACAGGGCTGAGTTTACGTTAACCATTCTCAGGCAAATCACAACCACGTTTTACATTGTCGCCTTCATAAGGTTCAATAATAGCATCGTTTGCCCTATTTTCTTTTATTACGTTCTCTATTTTATGACCTTCGCTTATGAACCCCTCCCTCTGAGTCACCGCTCCATGACAATTTTGTTGGACAGTGCTAGATTTTGCATCAATGACTTAAAGTTGTTTGAATATAATTGGATGTATTCTCTGGATCTGAATCGCTGACACTTGCACTCTTATAGTTCCTTTACTATGCTTTTGATTATGAGACCTCATTCCTTTCTCCAGCTTTGAACATTGACATTACCAGAACGTGAATTTCCTCACACCTCTCTTATCTAGGCCTACCAAAGTTTCTGATTTGTGTCCAGTCCTTCTGCTTCTGGCGAGTAATTATTAAACGGAGAGCCATGATCTTCACCCGCATGTTTCTGAATACTCAATAGACACACGCAGTTTGAAGCTACCACGAGAAATTAATCCCGGTTGAGCTGATTCATAAAAACTGTGCCAGCGTGGCCTAGGAAACGGCACCAATAACCTCAACCAAAGGGTCAATTGATTGAGATTTGTGCTACATTCTAAGACATTATTTTGAGTGAACTGATAAATCTGACCAATGCCAAACGTCAACAGATCCTGAGGACATGTTGGAACACCTTGAAGACGTAAAATGCCACCACTCTGTGGGGTACTAGAACTGTCACTAAGGATGTAAGAATGCATATTATAGACGCCTGTTTGTGACAATAAGAAGTGCGAAATCTAAGCGAGTTAACACACACTGGACTAGATATCTGGTTGATAAAAAGACAGTTAAAACCTGGAACTTCCGTCTATCAACATCCGTGCAATATTTGTGATAATGAGGTTTGAATGCTTCTGGGAACTGTATATGAATTGGAACTTTCCGAATTTCTAGTAAGTTAGTCATCAGCAAAAGTAATTCTCATCCATGTTATATACACACGTTACCAAGAAACTACCTCAGTATGAATGAATTCGACGTTTTTGTGTGATTGATAGAAACAACAAGCGTGAACTCAGAAACGCTAATCTGACTGGTCCAATGCTATGGGAACAAGATAATAGTGCAGTTGTTTGTCGAGTACTGAAATCGCATACTGAAGCAACCAAGCATTGATCTGATGTTAGGTTTTTAACTGTATCATTGGTTGGTTAGCTGGCGCAGAAAGAATTTTACGAAGAAAACTGAAGAAGTCCTGATTAAGAGTACAACGGGTTGCAAAATATCTGGGTGAGGACAAGCAATAAAGAATATAAACACATGGTTCATCTGTTGTTATTCTTCGTATACTTCCGAACTGATATGCTCAATCTGGGTCAACCGACTTGAAAATGAGAAGAGATTCTGCAGAGTATGGTAACAATATGGTTAGACTAAAATACTCTTCCTCAGCAGCACAATTACACAATAAATCGAGGTATTTAGTTGACACCATAGAATATGGTTAAGCTTTGTTCTGTGTAACAACGGGACAATGTTCATCATGAATATCAGCTTTCAGTTGTAGACAGACCTATTCTTCACTCTGTCTTCGAAAAAAACTAGCCTTAGTTTCCGCTGTCGCGTGAGTTGTTCGATGGAATTTAATCTATAAAAGTTAGGGTTGCAGATAGCTGTTTTCGGCAACTCTCATCAGGCATATACAATTACAAGTGATTACTTGGACTTATATCTAAAACAGGAATATGGTTATATGAAAGGTTAGTAAAAACTGTGGATGGTTGTCTACCCAGGTGGTGGTGGGTCTGTTTATGTGTGTGTTGTGTTTACATGAATCATGTGACCGGTGTGTGATAACGAGTTAATCGGGTTACTGGGACATGGGGTTTCAGACGGTTTACACGTAGTTGGCCACGGGAGATGTAGGGCCTAGACGAATTTCTTTTGGCGCACAGTTGGGGGTTGTAGAGTTTGATAGCGATTGCCTCTGCCGTAGACAGCTCCACTTTGGCCATAAATATGTCTGCCAGCAACGGGCCTAGTGGAGACCCCATCGCTACCCCCATCTTTCTGTCTATAGATCTCACCACTGAACTGAAATTGGACGTTGGATGTGAAAAACAACAACAGTTCCTTCAAATTTACGCTTGGAATACCAATTTCTATTTGATTTTCGTTTGTGTAGTCACATAAGTATTCTATCGTTTCTTTGAACGGCACGTTTGTGAATAATGACGTTACATCTAGGGAATTTAATCTTGTCAACAAACCACTTAATAACATCTTCCGCTTCAGTTTGTTCAGTCTTGTCTCACGTTCTTCAAAGAGTTCTTTACAGCTTTTGGTATTCAAACATTTTCTTGCACTGTCGTTTCCATAACCCTTTTGCTAAGGAATTGGCTGAATTTTATGCTATACTATGCACGTTTTATTAGTTTGCAGAATATACGTTATCTTTTCTTTCGTGTTTGTATCCATCACACTGCACATCTTGTACACCCTACTTCTATATGCAGCAAATACTTCTCATCTTGTAAATTACTGTTACTTACTACCTGGATTTCGGGATGCCATAATCCAAGAAGTAAAATATGGTATTGTTGATGAACCTTGGATAGTATACAAATTCAACTCTATCATAATCTGACAGACTTCGGTATTCTTTATCAGCTTAGTACTTGTATCAATTGTTGGCAATTCGACGAGCGTTCGTATTATGAAATTGGGAAACAGATCATTCAGACTGCGCGACACAGTTTAACAAATCCTGAAGAAGTCGTGTTGTCTAGTAAGACTTACGTTTGAAGTCAAATCTTCTTTAAGTCGATAAACCATACAGATTAACGTTGCCTCACCAATCCTGGGGCTAAAAAGACAACTGGTGGGAAGTAATCGATTAGTTTGTCAAAACTTTGCAGTAAAACTTTGAATAATTAGGAGATATAGAAAGAACGATTTTGTTTTCTAATGACAAACTGCGCCGTCCCTTCATTTTATTAACGGAAGTGCTCAAGGAATGAAGGAAGCTTAAATTACCACACAATTTTGATAGCCTGACGAATAGAGTATACGCTTTATAAGGGACAGTATAACTAATGATTCACACTCGGGTAGACATTTATTTCTAGATGGCACCTCGTCCGAAACCACGATTGGCCTGCAGGCATAACCATTCGAACATGAACGTAACCTATTTTTCATCTAACATTTAATAGAATTGATTTCTTTACAAGATAGAGTCTGTCCAGTTTTGACCCTCAACAGTTACTCCTACCACTGCCGAAACAACCTCAAATTTTGTATAATAGTGGTCCTAGTGGTATCTACCTTGTTCACATTGTTTTCCGGTCTGTGGATTCGAAAATGATGAACTAAAAAATAAGGCGGATTCAGATACGAATGTGATTTTATTGGGCGCACGTTTAGTATGCAACTGTTTTTGGAATACTGACGAGGTTGTAGGCGAATGGGCATTTTCGGACCCGGTACAGTTTAACAATTCGACAGCCTCTCTGTCAGATGGGAAAATTATCTAGACGTGCACGGAACGTACCGTACCCAGTCTTCAAATGATGTAAACAATTTCGTGGAATTTTCACCATGTCGCCATTTCTAATCCACAAACACCAGGTCTGGTCTTCTTTATACGATTTTTCTGCTGGAGACGTTATAAAGTATCCATGCTGAAGTGTAAAACGTCTGTGGTGTTCATTCAGTTCCAGCCAAAAGACGTCAAGTAGATGAACTGCTTTGATGAAATGTTTGACTGTAACAAACCAGCAAAGTTACGTTCACAAAATTATTTCCGCTATTTCAATTTGCGAACCCTCCCGACTAAATAATGACGCGTCTGTTCATATACTAACTGTTTTAAGTCGTAAGTTCAAGCATTCGAACTGTTCAGTAACTGTCACAACGTCATCTCGTTTCTCGCGGTAAAAGTAAGGATGTTTTACCAGAAATAAGTGATATAAACAGTAATATCTCAACCACTGTGTAGGTGAGATCGAGCAAACATATGTATGTCATACAAATCAGATTGCATATTGACAGTATACAATTTACTGCTTCTTGTTGAGGAAGACCGGATGAAGAACATTCTTGCTGTTATTCGCTACTGTTAACCTGATATTTTGAGTTGACCAAGTGAACGACGCCGTTGTTTTTAGTCTAAAATTCGAAAAATCCCGGATACTTGGCCGACTGACAGAGTACGCTGTGCTGTCGGTGGATTATGTATTATTGGTCCCGTCTGAGTCAACAATAACCGGCATATCTGGACCTCTCTGAATAGTTTCGGATTGACACGGAGCCAATGACATGGAGCCAATGACGATGTAGATTGTCCAGCAGTCATCCAAATATTCTGTTAATCAGTATATCGTATCGACTCGTTTAGTGTCTGATTCTAGTACGTTTGCCCGCTTGACCGACTAAACAAATCACGCATTAGTAAAGGTACAGCTGTTTGCCATCAGCCAAGCGCTTGCCCCATTAAATTTCGGTTTTGAAGATCACTAGGGGATGCAGAATGTGTCTACATCTTCAGACCAAAAAGTGATCAATAACCCTCCGATCATGAATTTTCCATAAACATTTCCTTCCCGGCTGCAGACTCTATGATCATTTGGGCTTTCGATGGAAAACGGTAGTTGGCTTGTCAGCATATCCGAGTCATCACCTTATACCTATTTGTCTCCGTTATCTATTTCGATTAATTTCATTAATCAAAGTAACTTTTTATAATACTATTAACGCGATTAAAGCGATCAGTCTCCGAAATGAGTGTACCGTCTGGCCAGACCACACTTCCTCTATCTACGGACGACGAACGTCATCACCCTAAAAATGATCAAACAAATTGAGTCCTCCTGGTTCATGTAAACCCAAGTATTTGTAACCAGTCAGCAGCCTTTTGAGCCTATGGCAGTAGACGCCATTCTAAAATCGGGAGCGCCCCGGTAGAGTGGTGCTACTTACCTGCGAGAAATGAACAGCAGTATGTCACGTAATTTATTCTTCAACCATTATATTCTAAATGAGTTGCAGTATCATACAAAGAAGTTGATTAATCACGTTTTGTGTCATGTGGTTAGAGACAGTAAACCTACTTCTGGAAGCTGTCCACAATTAAAGGTATGAGGTGAAATGAAAAATCATAATGTTTCATGATGCTTAACACCAAACCAACGTCACAGGAATGGATCTTTCTCTTATGCACTCATCAGGTAGGGACAAACTGCATGAAGTTGAAAACCGGTGAGCTTTCGGGTAATAGTCAAAGCCGATGAGTTCAAACAAGAAATAAACTTTTTATGGATTCTCTGCTTGAAATTGAACGTGATGTATACTGGACAAGAAAGCAGGTCAATCTAGCCAAACGAATGGTAGGACACCAATGGAAAAGATTTTCGAGAAAACAGCCGCTGGAACATTCCCACAATTAATTTGACCCTTCCAGTAGTCCGTGGAGATGTACAATGGGCATCTTTGTTGCAAGTAATTTGGAAAATACAGAAGTAACTCGCGACTCCATATCGATATGTTAGTGGTGCACCGTAGCCTTAGCTCAAGACAGGACACACTGCTGTTAACAAAACAAGACAAAAAATGTTGCTTTGCTGGATGTTACTCTCCCTTCATGCCAAAACCCGCTTCCAACACAAAAAGTGGGACTGTTTGGGATGAAAAGCAAGTGTCTGCGATTTTTCATTTCAGTTGAAACGCTTAAAGGTTCTATCAAGTTAAACAATGGACGACAAACAGGTCCCGCAATCGGTTAGCCCCGATAAGAGATAGACTCCAGCAAGGTGCTGCTTTTCTGATCCATTAAGGCGAGGCATTCAGAAGAATGTAGAAATTATGATCAACAATGTGTTCAATTTTTATAAACCAATACGAAGAGTACCAATCAGTAACCCACTTGATTAAAACAAACAGAGGAGAGTTGATTGGAGGTTGGAGAATTCGGCATAAACGTCAGTCAATTTTTCTTTCTCTGTTTATGTTTAGCTTCTTAAATAAGAACAAGTGTTCTGTCAGTTGAAGACACACACCTAACGTACTGTGAAAAAGTCACACGGTGGTGAGATGCGTGTGTATGCGTGTATTACTTTTATTTTACTAAACTGTCGAATTGCTGGATAGCAAATCGTCCTCAGTAACCAAATGACCCCAAATTCCGTCTGATCAACATCAGGAATTAAATTAGATTAAGTTCCCTATTGGGCCACCTCAATGCCCAAGTGACCATCATGAGTTTTAGTTCAGACATAAAATAAATAAATTCGTTCAACTGCTTGAGATACATAAGAAAAACCTCTTTTATCCGTTTGACTTGCCCATTTCATAGATCACTGCTTGCTATGTGAGCTTAAACTATCTCGATTCTAATCAGACCAGCTCATAGTTTTAGTCGGAAAGTATTTATTCATGTCTTCTTGCATTCAGCTTGAAAAAGTGCTTCATGTATTGGGGCCTGAACATCCAACACGTACATACCCTATATGTAACATCTTTATTTCACTTCGTTAGGAAGGTAGACCAAGCCGACAAGGCCACATTTTCACTCAGTAACACTCAGGAACCAGACAAGAGACACAAGTACTAAATGAAAATGAACAACCGCCCAAAGTGCCTTCAAAGTTCATTTCGAGTGGCGTGAGTAAACCTTTCGAAGTGTCTCGTCTCAATCCAGGCCATACACTTCGAGGAATGTAACATTCCGTTTCCCCAATTACAGGATATTCCTGCGTTTCAATGCACTTCCAATTTTCTCTAATAGCGACGGAGATAAAAATCAATCGACTTTCACCATCCATTTATGTAGCATGAGGTTGTAAACCAGGAGTCCGATACGTGCATCTTTTCCGATGGAGAGGCACATCCCCGTGATATGGGCTAGTGTAGATTATCACTTTATTCGCACCTGACTGAATAATCAGGGGCAAGTCGGTGGGTTATCATTTGCGCGGGTTAACCAAATTTGATGGTTGAACAGGTAAAAGTACTCTGTGGTTGCCTGTTTATTTCCAAATATCTGTGTGCGGATTTCCTTAAGTCAAACTGAAGTCTGCTTGTAGACTGATTTTGTGATGAAGTGTCAGATTACTGGGCAACAGCATACACCATCATGCCAAGACAATATGAGGTCGATTAATTTCGTATATATCCATGACCTCGATAGTTTCGACAAATAGATTCTAGGTCTGATGGAGACTGGATTTAAAGTTTATGAGATTTCAAACTACGAGGGGGAGTCAAAAAGTAATGTCAATGTTTTGAATTCTGATGAAGTTTTCATAAAATTACCTGATTTTTTCCCAGTTATAAATGATTATATCATTTACGTTATGTAATAGTTTGTTTCTTACTTTTCATGTTTTTAGACTCATAAGAAAAATTCAAAATGGCTGCCCCCGTAGAGTTGCGTCAAAAACAAAGAGCAGTGATTGAATTCCTTGTTGCTGAGGGAGGAACCCCCATGAACATTCACAGACGATTAAAAAATGTGTTTGAGGACAATACTGTAGATTATAGCAATGTATGCAGTTTGGTTCATCATTTGAAGGATGAAAGGATGGGAACTGTGAGCGTAGCCGACCACATACAAGCATCAAGACAAGAGAGACAATAGCCTCATTCTGGTGGACAACTTTACGGCATCCTCCATACTCACCAGATTTAGCGCCTTCAGATTATCACCTCTTCGGCCCCATGAAACAGGGTTTGAAAGGCAAACATTATTCCAGTGACGAGGAAGTGAAAACCACAGTGAAGAAGTGGCTCAAAGAATAGACAACAAAATTTTACGAGGCCGGGATACATGCGCTCATTCAAAGGTGGAACGTTGCTATTGAGCGTAACGATGACTATGTTGAGAAGTAGGGATGTGATCCACAGAAGACCAGCTTTATTTTGATGTATAATACATGTTCCTGTGTTGGTAATTATACCTGTCCGAAATAAAATGGCATCACTTTTTGACTCCCCGTCGTGATATTTTCATGTCCAAGTGTTTTGATAATGTGATTCTAGGCTTCGAATATGTCACTATGCACTCTTCATCTAGCACTGTAATGGCCAGTCGGACCTACTTGATATATAACGGTTTTCTCCATTCTGCTTTAATTAACGTTAGAAAAATCCAGTTGGGTTTTATCTGCTGCGCCGCACACCACTGTCGTTAGAAGACGTCGTTTCCACTTCTGTAACATCTTCAAACCGATGTTGTTTACCTAATTCCCAACTTCGGTGGATGTATTTCCACCCAAGCCAACCAAAATAATATTTCTATCATCCAGATGCGTTGAGATCGACCGTAAACAAATGTTGCTATCCCCAATGTGCGTGACGGCTATGGGACGATAGACCAGTTCCACGCGGTGTACTGTTTTCCAGCTTCCCGCTGATCTGTCAACATAATGTACCAACGGCCTTCACTGAACACAGTGAACAAGTCAAGTCTGTCGGAATAACTATCTGAAATAATGCTAGTACATGTTGTCAAGCATAAGGAATAACACTTCTGTTTACCATTGGTGTAGATTTGACCTGAATATGTGACAAAAGCTATTCGACCCACCGTGGACTGCTGGAAGGTTGGTTGATAAGACTGGTTGTGAATGCCCACTGTGTACTGTGACTTGTTAACTTCCTGCTCACTACAGTGTGAGCTTATCGTTGATGACTCTTGTGCCAACTTCTCCTGTGTTAATTCACTGCACACCGGCCCTTTTATTTTATGGTGGGCTGGTAACTGAAGAAAGTAAATAAGCTTTTCAGAATTTCCCTGCATGCTTCCCAAGCTATAACTACTACTATCAAACAGTTTGTCATTCAAAGTTTGAGTTCCAGAAAGCCATGAAAATTGGTTGGTTAAATATCCTGAGACTGCTCTTTTTGACACATTCAGACGGTCACTGCAGTGTTTGAAATCCTGCATACATTACTTATCATTCATAGCACTCTACTATCAGGTGGGGTGTACAAGAATTGTGAACGCAACGAGAACAGCTTGACTTATGTCCCCAAACTTGAGCCTGGAAGAGAGCTTGCTGCGAAATGAATTAGACAATATTTTTTGTGTAAGTGCATTTGTTAATAACCGTAAAAGATGTTGAGCTTTCATTCACTCTCTTCGGTCACCAATGTAAAAGTTGGAGTATACAGAATGTGCGAATAACAACAATTGAAACAGTCAGAGATTGGGTTTACACCAAACAAGGACTGCCTTCATTGTCGGTTCAGACAAACTACACGAATCGAATGTTTATCCACAAACAGAGTCGGACGGCGAGCACTGATTAACACTTCCTCGGAGAATCTAAGTAATTTAGGCGTTCTTATACAGAATAATACACGAGAGAAGCTGCTGAATGTATGATACTTGTATTTTATCGTTATTTCTGGGCTTGACTAAGGGAGCTCAGCAATTTGGATGCATTCATTCTACTGTTCGCCCTCTTTAGAATTTGTGCAATTGTAACAGATGGAAATTCTACTTCCGAGGACACACAATACCTAATGTCTCAGCGCTGTGGCTAGTTTCCAAAACCAACTAAAGTACGCAATATCGTCCATTGAAAACACACCGAGCAACCTGTTGAATCAAATTACTACAGTTATTATGTAGGATTAACGAAATAAAGGGTGAGAAAAGATGCATATACTATTCATAACAGGTTGAGTTGCATAAACCAGAACCTTAATAGGATGTGACATTTTTGAACAGAGTGTATGCCTTGTCGTATACAGCTCGTTTGTTAAGAATGGTCAGGTCAAAAGGTTATACTGTGTAAATCTCAATTACTGTCTCAACACTGCTCGTAAGCAGAGTGTACAAGTAACATAAGTCAGTCGTGTACGGTGCTAAATTAAAACAGATCAGCACATACATGAAGAGAATACTTGATGGATAGCACTAATTGCCTCCCAGAAGGCTGCCGGGGTGTTGACAGTTCTCAACACCGGATCATATAAGTAGTTCAGTTCTAATTGGACTCGACATATAAACTTAACGAATGATAAGTCAAACGCGAGTACTATCAAGTAGCGTGCAGTTTACATCAAAGTTATGCAGCAGAAACGTCTGTAAAACAGACAAGTTTGCTTAAAATAGGAGGTCTTAGTAAAATTGCAAGATAACTTGATTAAACTGAAATATCTTAATAAACCCCACAACAGGCGTAACGTCCGAACCTGTTCACCTGATCTAGCGTCGAGTGAATGGGCCGTCTGAACCGAAATCCCTGCGATGTTTTTAAAAAGACTGTTAGGAGCTCGGCGATGTTTTATTCAGTCAGTTTAAAGGCCATTGCAACCGTTTCGATAAACGACCATTTGTCCTTGCCTCCAGATACGTTAGCTGTCGTTTTGGCTAGCTTTTCTGTAACTGTGATAACCGGTGTGCGTTTGGTGTATGAAAGAGCAGTTTGCGAGTGACGTTTAAGATGAGTTAAACACTGGGAGCATCTTGTTTGTTCGTGACGTAACACCATTCCAACGAGGTAGATGTTGTTTCATCATAACTTACTATCGGTTGTTTATTCATCTAAAAACTTATAAGTTCAACAAATCAAAAGAAAAAGTTGAAATTTCAAAACCCATCCGATTATTCCCATGTCGTCGCCAACAACATCAATAGCCAATTTGTAAGTTGAAAACATGACGATAGCGCCTAGAGACTTTAGAATTAGCAGTTGCTTGTTACAGGCTGCCAATAAAATACGGATGGTCATTGTTTGGTCAATTATTGGCGGAGATCTTGACTGATTCTTATTTTTGTCATGTTGGTTGATAGTTACGAAAAAACACGCTGAACACAGTCTATGCGATGGCATTTCAAGAGTTTTAGCAGCACAAGTTCTCTCGCATCTATAATCGTTGCCAACTATAATGGAATCAACTAACAAAAGTAGATTCGCAGTTGACACAAGTTGTCCACCTGCAGTACAGGCTTGTGGCGTCACGCCAAGGTTGCTATGGTTCTAACAATGAACAGTAAAATCGATGATGCCATCAGTCTCGACTCAGTAAGAAAAACCGTATTGTTCGTCGAATCATTATTATACGTCGTACTAATCGACTGTTAGAAGTGTTATGAAAGATTTAACGCGAGTGAAATCTGCGTGATTTGTCATTATGAAGCCAAACCCAAATATGCAAAATCCCACAAATGCACAAATAAATGGTCAGTGAAAATTATATTGTTTTTCTACACTGGATGTCTTGAGTACCTGATGAAACCTTCGTGATACTCCTCCAATTTCTTAATTCATGTGGTTGACGGAAAGATTGGGCTCGGCGGTTCGTCAACGTCGACTGGGTCTGCTGAGTTCGTATGAGAGCTTTCCTTTTTCAACCAGAGTCTGGAAGTGTTTACACTCTGGCCATGGGAGGAAGCGAACCTGGCAATCCACTCTGAAGCTTTCGACACGTTTCACACGAGTTTACTGTTTTGCATGGGCCGCTGATTTGCCATTGTGGGCCATGTCAAAAAACAGAACCCCATGATTTGACGCTATACTTAGTTGGCAATAGTCTTGTTCATTATTACTAATTCACCCCCTACACAGGTGGACTTATGTCGCCTTCCTGGAAAAGGCATAATTCATGCTGTTCACCGACACTGATGAACTGCTCACTGGATACACCTTGAGCAAGAAGAACAAAGGTTCTCGATAATTCAGCGAGACTTGATTGCTCTGAGTGGGTCAGTGACTGCCGTAATAGGAGAAACGTTACCTTACGACTTGAGAAGATAACTGAACAGTTTTGATGGGCGCATCTCGTTGTTACATCTAGTGAACAAATTCGTAATTCCAGTCGCTGATGAGCTACCCATCACGCCGGTTTGTGTCTGCTTTTTAAACTTGACTTTACGCCAGGATTCAAGCACGATACTCCCTTACAGGCATTAACGTCTGGCCGACGTTTTATTCCAAAGTTTTATCAGTGAGCTTTATTGCAGAGCCTACTAACAGCTGCTGCTCAAATACATTGATGCCTCGGCTTTTGACCGAACTCTGTGAAGTACAAAATTGATTGTGTTCAAGTCACTTATTTGGCCACTTCCTGTTTGCTCAGGTGACAAATCCAAACACTGAGGATGATCGTATCATTCCAGAAGCTCGTGTTTCTGACAATGCAAATCATAATAAGGATTTCCTTGATAATTTTCTACACAGACTACTTTATCTGCAAGACCGATAGACTGGCGGAACCATTGAGTACATTGACGAACATAGGAAACCTAGTTTGGACTAGAAACGGTACAACAGTTTACATTCGGTGAAATGAATAAGTACGAAGTATCTATTGCTTTTATGGTGAATTGAAAATGTTGGTTTCTTTCATTGATTCTAGCATAACACTAAGAAGACGGATACTGGTAGATATTAGCATCTCGCCTAGTGATTACCAAATAATAATAACCAGGAACATATATATAACACTAATGGGGTCATGGTGAATAACTAAGGTAGCAAATGAGGTGGAGAACAACGACGCAAAACTATTGGCTCCATGGAAGTCTAACACTCGTACATAATTGTTTTTGTACACACAGTGCTGACTTGAGGCGACTAATCGCGACCGCCTCAATGAAACTCAGGAAACGCGAAGTAGCGTACTGCTTTATGATCCTGAATGTTGATTTGGAAATAATCCAGTAACCGTTGGCCAAAATGCGTATGGCGACAGACAGAGCCGGACGTTTGTGTGATCTCAGGAGGTAGGAATTAGATTATGTTTTTCGTGCGTTTCACTGGGGCGGTCGCGATTAGTCGCCTCAAGTCAGCATTGTGTGTGTAAAGATAACTATACAAAATAAGTAAATAATAATACAAAAAGAATTATACTTCCATGGAGCTAATAGTTTTGCGTTGTTGTTCCTCACATCATTCGCCAGTTTATTTTTTCACCCCACCCCAATATGAGTGTTATTGTTATTTGGTACTGATGAAGCGATACGAAATTTTAATATCTGCCAGTATCCTTCTTCCTACTGTCATGTTACAGTAAATGTCGACAGGGAGTTTCCTACGTTTAGTTCAACAGGCGCAGTGAATAGTAAGTCAGAGACGATTTTATCTCAGCAACGATAGGATCAGTTAGAATTGATCTCACACAAGTTATAAGTTGGTTTTTGTCATCTTTGTGCGATTGAACGCAGTGCATCCCACGCTGCAACTGGCTGGTAACGCAAAAGGTTGCCAATCTGATATCCCAGTAAGTCGAAACATATACAAACCTCGTTGTGGATTGCCGATTTGAGGATGAGCGACAAGAAGCACTTGATCACATGTTTTGTATGCAGTAGTATCGTACTGGACTGGCGTAAAAATAAGCCATCGAGTGAGCTTGGGCTTGTGAAAAATGGTGACTTTCTATGGTCGGAAAAGCTATTCACATTTTGCACATGTTGCCTTCATTGTATTACTCTGTTTGAGGAAGTCGGGGTACGAGACGCTGGTACTACTTGCTGCTGAGCTACAAAATTCCCTTTGAGTTTAGCCCAGGCTGTGAAAATTAATCTGGTGATGAACTTCCATGACATCCACTGGATAATTCACTTGAGAGAAGGAAGTGAAAAGTTCACGTTTTCTGCGTTCGCTTTCTAGGAATTATCAGTCGTTAACAAACATACTTTTCATTCACCGACTAGAAACCGTATATACATCAGATAAATCAGCCTGTATATCACACGAGACTAGCTTGATAACAACACAGTAGCCAGTGATTTTCGCTTGTTTCTGTTCCTCAGCGTAAACTGACAGTTGGAGACTGACAACGCATGCGAAGATCTATGGTTATGCTGTCAATTAAATAGATTTCGCAAATTGCAATATGTATACACGAGGGCCACACAAGAATAGCATGGATAAAAGTTGAATAATAGGGATTTTTGTTGGCGAAGAACATCAGCAGTCCACTTTATACTAATGTCACTTGCTAGAATGTCCATAAACGTTTAGAACCAGTTGATTCGCCGGTATAACTTATCATGTACTCGACGGAGCCGTGGTCCACAGCTGTTAGTGGCTTTCTGATACCATTTGGTTTGGCTCCTCCTCATCGTAAAAGCTGCTTGATTGCTATATATTTCTGTAACAACTGGCCTTAAGACTAGCCTTGTGACAGTGTCTTTTGCAAGCATTATAGAATGGTTGAGGCACTTGATCGTTCGCACTAGTCGCTTAGAAGAAATCGTAAGGTGTAACGGACCACAATTTCTTATCCAAAAGCGTAACCGTTTTCTTCAGCTTAACTACATTATCCACATTCTCTGTTTACTGTATACTCCAGCTGATGATGGTATAGACGGATGTTCGCACCAATCATCGAAGGAGAGCTTGTGAGCAGCACAGGTTTTCAATAAGTTTTGGGACACTGATCATTCGTAACGATTTTGATGTGCTTTGGAACTGAAATGGTGACAGTGCTGCATACTCAGCATTGCCATTTCCGTACCCCAAGCTCGTTCTTGGTCTCCTGTTCCGTTCTGATTAAGTCTTTTTTAATTAATCAATGGCGCACTTCCTCGAGCACAAGAGAATGACCACTTCTTGTAAACCTAAGTGTAGTTTCTCACTTTGCGAATAATACTTTCTCTGTACCGTCGTTACTGCATGTATAGGTTGACTACGTAAGAACAGCAACACAACAGCCTAGTTCAAGTAGCAAGAAGTATAACTGCGTGTAGCTGTTTATCCTTAGCCCGACACTACACTTTCGGAAAGAGCCCTTTTCGGACTCACCAAGAAGGGTCGAACAAACAACTTTCATATTGTGGAAAAAGGTTCTTCTGTCGAATCAACTCATCTGTGGGCAACGTGCTCCATACATTACTGGCATGACTTATTCACGAGATAACGATCTGGAGGAAGCAGTCTGTGTCAGATTCGCAAGGATACAAAACTGCAACATTAAGTGAAAATAGCAATACGGTTGTTATCAATTTGGGATTTGTTCAATACCAGTTTGAAAGCTGAACTCCTGTTCAGCGTAATAAGCACAGAAGATAAAACACCCCTCAGTCGTCTTCATCATTCGTTTCAAAATGGAATACAGAGGTGAACTTTATATCTGTCTACTTTGTAGAAAGTGACCGGAAAAAATGTTGACTTTGAACTCAGTTTCGCACACCGTAACTGTGTTCTGCCGGCACGCATTAATCCGAACAAAGCAGAGACTCGATTGGTGTCTTCTCATATGCCGCAGCTGATAAATCGATCAGGGACCTTCGCTCTGGAAAAAATCGGTTCACCCATTGGTCCACTTCATTAGGCTGCACCGAATACCAACTGGAGAAAAATGGTAAGTGGAGGCTGTGACAAAGAAACAGATTTCTCCAGATATTTCATTTGTAGGCAAACAGCGGAGAAAGTTTTAGGACCTAATTGGTGTTGCGACTATGTGTACTTGGTCTCACAGTCTCACCTGAAACTTATGCAAAGAAGTTAACCCTGAATAGTACTTTCCAATTTAACAAATGTTCATTCAGTCTTGATACGCGCTTTGCCAAAAGTGTCACTGAGTTCCTGTAATAATGAAGAGGACTTAATCGAATGTGTAGGTTTGCCTGTTCAAGAGGGAAACCAACGTTCACCCGCATCTAAGTCTGTAGCGCTCACATAAGGATGGACAGGAAGTTGCTGTCCCCGACTCTTTCAGTGTATGAGTCAGAAACAAAAGTGAACAAACTGGGAAGTTCGAAACGTCGTTACTACTTGAATATCTCAACCCATTCCCCTGTACAAATACTGTGCGCAAACATTTCGTGTGAGCACTGTAGATACCTTGGTGGGTATTTGAGAACTCCGAGGTAGAACATTCGGGTGGCCGTGTTAAACAAATCGGAACCTATCTACATATGGTTCACTTTACAGATGGTTGTGGTTTAAATGTTTGCTAGTCTTTTTCCATTGATTTTCATTATCAAATTACATTCTCGTTTATCCAGACTGTTCTCATTCATATATTGAAGTCAACTTTCAAGTTCTATTATTCATCATTAAAGATAACCCGTTAATTTTCGATTAAATTTAAGAGTTGTTTACAACAAATATTGTCAGATGGTGTTTGTGACTGATCTGATGTGCACAACATTTGTTCAATCTGTCGATTTATCTTGCCGAGTTGAAGCGAAGAACATGGGAACAAATTCAATGCTGTCGGACGAGCTGACAAAATGACATTCATTTTAACACAGATATATTCGCGGTGGTTGTCTTTAGATCTTTATGTGCGGCACATAAAATTTGGTTGCATGTAAGATATGACACTGTGGACAACATTTCCTCTCTTTTTCTGTGACCCATTAATCATTGCCATCTGTGATCGTGCACACCAGCGGGTGACGAGGAAAATTTTCGACCAAACATCATGTCTTCTTTACAACATATCGTAAGCATTACACTATGATGTAAACGAACAGCGTTTACGAAAGAGCTAAATGCATGGTAAAGTTGTTTATTTTGATTCAGGTCACAAGATTATATTTTTCGAGTTATCTACCGAGCAACAGTTAGCACGCAGGGAATTCATGTTGCGCGGGCTGTAAGTGTTAAAGCATCCCCGTGATAAAAATGGGGAAATAAGCAGAAGGTTACTGTTCAATAAAATAGGAATTATTTGTGGGAATGCCGTAAACTAGCCCACGCTCAAGCACAGGTAAATTGTATGCAGCGCCAGTGTTACGATTGAACTGAATAATGAATTTCCATTAACTTCCGTTCTCAGATCTTGTAACAATAACAGATAGTTCGTAAACAACGGCACATTTGCGAGTTAGTTGTACAGGATACCTTAGAAGTTCATGGATCATTGCGGGCACTAAAAACATTTGCAAAAGTCTTCCTCAAAATCTTAGATAATGTTTCACTTTTACAAGGTAAGCTAACAGTAACATTGTACTAAATGATCAACTTTTGCTGAGAAAGCACGACCGGTTCGGTGGTTGTTTCCACTGAACACGTATGCGCACA
Organism: Paragonimus heterotremus; assembly: GCA_013368495.1. Classification (NCBI taxonomy): domain Eukaryota; kingdom Metazoa; phylum Platyhelminthes; class Trematoda; order Plagiorchiida; family Troglotrematidae; genus Paragonimus; species Paragonimus heterotremus. The sequence goes on from LUCH01000764.1 coordinate 35,906, forward strand.
TTCGACCACACACCTTACTACCAGAATGGCAGGTGTTGAAATCTGTAGTTAGTAACTCGTTTTTGGGTTAGTTGTGCCATTCATCCCAAACACAATAGAGTCCATAGATCATATTCACAGTTCACTGGGTAAGCATACAAGCTAAATAACAATAACCACGCAACCAGTGGTATGTTTATAGCAAATCTTGATCACTGACCGCCTATTAGTCCTATCGGTGTCAAGATATCTTTTCATATTGCCTGCGCGTGCTGTTGTATTGGGTAGTGTGAAACAGACTATGCTAGTCAAGCGTTACGGTAATTCATGAACCATGCATAAGAACGGCATTTCGAACACAAGGAACGCGATCGACGGAGAGTAACAGCGCCAGCAATTTGATGGAAATGATGCAGTAAGTAAATACACATCAACCCTTTCGGGAATAAACAACACGAAATACAATTTTCAGATGTGACCCAACCGATCATCGTCTATGTTGCTGGAGCTAGCTGAATAAGACCAACTGTGAGAAATACTCATAAGCCGTTCGTTCGGAAAAGTAGTATTTCTAATTTCAAGGTGAACTGATCAGTTATGAACCGTGACTCAATGAACTTGTGGATCAGTCGAACGAGGTGTAATTGCCATATAACACGCCTATTCCTTCGTGGTTTCAACGGACACAGTATACCGCAGGTTCCCGTTTTTTGTGCCGGCTACGGCTGTAATGACCGGGGACAGTTATTATGCAGATTTCCATAATGTTTACCATTGAAAATATATTCTACGACTGACTTCGTTTTTGTCTGGACTCTTCTACTGGAGAACAGCAGATGACTCCTACCTGGCGCAAGCTTAGTTCACATGACCAGTGTATCACGTGGTATAATCTTTGGTTTAGCTACCCCGTGTTCCCTGTGAGTTCAAACAACAGCTTGCTTTTGTTCGCTCACTTTTACATTCATGTTAGGCTACTCCAAAAAACCGACACACCCTACAACGGAATGTCACCATAAATATGGAATTACACAGGATAACGTTTGCTAACGAAACTTACGCGGTACCGTGGCAAAACATCTATCAACAAACTGGTTGGATATATAACTAATTAACGTGAATGACAACTAATGGAAGAGATGGTATGAAACTTTTTGTGAGTTAGTTAGCGAATCTTGAACGTTGAAGAAATCTCTTTTCAGCAGTTCATTTACAATGTGTGCACCTATAAGAGAGTGTACACAATTCCGTTTAACCGGAAAGCTGCACACAGAAGTGATGCAAGGCCTTGAGGTGCAGTGTATGACGCAATAGCCTTGTAACCCTAATAAGGATAGTTATCATAAGCAGCTATTAGGTATGGTTACAATAGAACATAGCATGACGACTGTTTTATTTCTATCAGAGAGCAATCGACAGTAAGCCTTGCAGGCTGTGACAGCGGTAGAGAAAATACGTGACCCAGGAAAAGTACATACCATAGTATTGTACTTGTATTTCCAAGCGGTAGCGTCATTCTTATGTCTGTGGACGAATGAGCCATTGATCATTGAAGGCGTGACTAATCAGAAAGCAGCTTCATTCTCAGCATGTGAGTAGGGCACACAGACGGCTTTGACGCGGGCATAACAACAGTATTCTACCGATCGAATTTACGGTACAAATCTGAGAGTGTCGCAGTCGGAATTACCTACAAGGCGAAACACAAATTGCCAACCTAGGAGCTGCTCCTCTTAAGAAATGTAGCCTAAAAACAGACTGGTTGGCCAAGTTAACGAGTTTGTCCCACTAAAGTGAAGGGGAGTTAACACTGTAGTGACATCTGCAGCTCGGTATGTGCGCGGTACTGATAAATATGCCTATTCAGCGAGAACAGGGTTAAAACGCTCACATTCGACGCAAAATCATAAACTAATCATCAGAGTTATTTGTACCTGATCAGTCCCATTATTTCCTCGTATATTTAGTAAGTTCACTTCTATTTACGACCACTGTGTTTCATGAACTGTGTGACCCATCAGTCAGTTTCTGGTGCAGAGTTTTGGTCTGGTATCCACTAGTCAGCCTGAACCAGTGAACCACGAGCAATGGTGATGGGTGACTTCAGACTAACGAATAACCAATGATCGCGCCAGACCGTATGACACTCCGGACGTGGCCACATACTGACTTTTAGTTGATCAGTCCCTGAAGGTATCCCTATCAAATAGAAGGCCGTAACACCGAAGGAATAAAACTAAACATCTGATAACATCGAAGCGTTCAACTTGGACAATATGCCAATAAGAACACACTGAACTTGCGTTTGTTGAGTATGGCATGTGACACAATCGCATCATAGATGCTATCGAGGATAGTAGGTTTTAATATCAATACTGTCCTGCTCAAAACTTGGAGGAAGATCTTCAGTTTTTCTACAGCGAAGTCGCAGCGCACACTTGGAGTAAGATTGACAGATCGCAAATTGAAATCCTTAGTAGATTTGATAACAGAGGTATAAAAGTGGAGAACATTCTGGGTAAACAGTGTGCAGGTGTGTACAGCTACAAATCACGAGGAAATTTCGAATGCACAGAGGATAGCTTGTATTTCTCTGTCACAAAATGGATCCAAATCAGAAGACCCACTAAATCACAAGTCATTTGCTTCAAACCTGATATCTTCTGTCGTCCTAAAAAACTGCAATACGGAATCCACAGAGCCGATTACAGCACTTTTCACTTACTCCTTTTGGAATGGTCCGCCTACCGAAAGCCTGGAAATCGTTCACATTCACAACCATCTCTGAAGAAGGATGTATAAATGATCCAGCAAACTATGAACGAATAGTACAGATATCATTTTTTCCTAAAGAAACAGAGAGGCTACCAAATTGCTCTCACTGAGGCACAGCATGGCTTACGTATGAGGTACTTTTGAGCTACGAATCTGCGGATTGATTGTGACTCTAGGACGAACACTGTCGGCGAAGTGGTGGCCAATCTATAGTTAATCTTACCTGTTTCAAATCCGATCGCTCCCCCTTGCTACAAAAGCTTGACCAACGATTAGTCAGCTGCCTTAAGGATTATCTAACTGATTCGACCTACACCATGACGAACTTCGGTCGAGTTCTAGAGTGCCAGGAAGGTGTGACAACATTGCAGGTCAACTTGAACTGCTCAAGCCATTGATCTCTGTAAAGTAACCTGCTGTTCGATGTTAGTGAATGCGAAGTATATTCGCCGTCATATTTGTACTGATCAGCCTGATGACACAAAGTATGGGATCAAAACCTAGAGACTACAATGGGTATAAACTTGTTGGTCCACGAACTGAGAAGATTTGTCCCCATTGTTTGCATTCCCTATTTTTTCCCACTAACCTGACACTTGTTCCCACTACCTCACCCACCCCGTTTTGTTTTATTGAACTATTGTGTCATTAAATGCCGCTGGCTTGACGGTTCACCTTAGACCTTGTTGGTCCTGTTGAGAAGCTGTTGAATTTGCTGGACGAAACTATCGTCGCGAACGATTGAGGTTTGCCGTTTGTAATTATTGATGCATTTCTTTAACAGTACCGTAGAAATTGTTGGATTCAATCTTGTTCTCACTTTGGAGATCCGTTTTTGGGATACACGTAACTCAACGATCAGGCGTGAATCGTTACAATGGGAAACAGTTCCAGTTTGTCTACAACTCGTGTAGCGATGACCCAAAGGAAGAAGAGACCCTGAGCTTCTTATGCAAATTTTGTGGAACAATTCACCCTGAAGTATCTTCTGCCGTGCTCGGCTCAAGAATTCGCCTAATCCTGGAAAAACATTAGGAGCTTTCGTCCAAATATCAAAAGGAATTTGGCACCTGTTGAACTTATCCAGAGACGAATCGATGAGAAAATTATGCAGCCCAAGAAAATCGCGTGCTCAAAGAGACTAGCAGAATTAGGTCACAAATCGTATGATTCAGAACACCTCAGGGGAGAGTAGATTCTTATCTGACAAATACCCCTCCAACACATTCATTGGCATATCCCAGCACACTAAACAAGAATGGAAGTTTCAGGGGTCCCTCGTTGAAATTACATAATTCTGCAAACATGACTCTCTCACAGTTAGGATCATTTCACGCTGATATGCACTACCAAACTCAGTAGTCGAAACAAAATCGGTTGGGTTTTAAAATTTCATTCGATCAAAACGTAGGTGGGATTCAGCTTGCATTATAAGTTTTCTAACTACCATTCTAGTGCAATTCCACAGGTTGCCATCTGCGCATATCTGACGCAATGTTGGTTCAGTGTGTTTCAGTTTTCGCTTCTAATATGAATTCGCACTGACGGCTTCATTGAAATTTTCTCCTGTTCACGTCTGTACACTTTTTCCTTACACCTTGAAACTGTCCAAAATGAAAACAGGAGCTCACAACTGAACACCCTTCTTCACTTTATAACAGTCTGTTAGCCTATGAACCTAGAAAGACAAGTTATAAACGGGTGGTATGAATTTACCCTGGAAAGGTCAAGTCAGACTCAGCAACACTGAATGTGACTTATTTACTGAAGATTGCTTTACCCATAGTTCATCGAATGCTACTGAAAACTTTCGGAATGTTTCTATTGTCTTGTCCTCTACCACAATTTCTAAATCGTCACTCTCAGATAGACCGACACTTGTAATCTTATGAGATTACAATCACTCAATTTTCGTTGACCCAAAATATCTCCACCGTTCAAACTCGTGCAACTTCGTGTCTATAGAAATATACCCTAAATGAGCAACGGTGACAATTACATTGCAACATAAAAAGTTTCAAGTTTTTCCATACCACATCACACATGAGATTTTCTGTATTGTTTAGTTATACTAGGTTTGCTGATCCCGGCGCGAAGATGACATTTTTAATGTCACCGAGGATTAACATGAAACTCGTCGACTTGAGCAGAGCATACAATAGACGTGCGCGTTGTGAAATACGGAATATCCCTCGGTTTGCTCAAAATCTGCCTCATCGTATATGTAGTTAAGTTAGCAAATAGTCAGCAACAACTGCCACACATCGTTAATTGCAAAATAGTAGAATTGGGCAATTTACCTGCGGAAAAATTAAAGTTTTTATGTTTCGTAACTAACAACATTCTCAGCAGTGTTCAGATAGTTTTGTGTAGCACCGGTAAAATTTTTCTTCTAGTTAGGAATGGTTACGTAAAGGTTAACAAAAATGACACAAAATTGTTAGTCACAAATCGGTGCGCTATTTCACAACATCAGAATGTCCAGAGAGTTATGTGATAACCTTTTTTACTGGCCTCGGTAACTGTCTGAACGAGCTTGTCAATCAGCAGGATTTATTTGGTTATAGACTGCTTGACAGCTGGCGACTACTTGACAGTGAACCGGCAAAAGAATTGTGATTAATGACTACACGCGTACCGTTAACGCAACTTTTCTAGCAAAATGAATACCACAGACCATTATGGGCTTCAACATTTATAACTGACAACGTCTAGCACTGAATTATCGCTCATCGTTTACTGTTGACAGATCGGTAAAACTAAAACTTACCGTGTTTTATACCTAATGCAAATCCATACTTTTCATTCCCATCAATCAATCCGTCGCATCCACTACACTTTATATATGTAGATATGATCCGAATGTGTTGATGAAGAGGTTGGAAAATGTGAGTTTGTATCCCATCCGTATGTCGAGAAGGGGTTGTTTTCTTTTCCAATGAAAAAATATTTCGAAACATCCAAAATAAACGGTCATAATTATTGCGTTTTATTGACTGTCATTTGTTATTGTCGGTCGATGACAGCCGTAACGAATGCCGAAAAGAAATCTGTGGGCGTACTGCTTCGTTTGATAGTGGCGCGTCTCATTACTGTTCTATCCGATCTACCTTCAGGACGGAGTGAACTTTCCACGTTCCACTCATTTTCATTACAGTGGTTATCACTAGTACTGACAGTACTCGGTAGCCAGTATATACATCATGGCAGTGGTTGAATGATCCATACCTCCGTGAACTATGCAGATAGGTGAGTCCCCTGTTCCACACAGGATGCTCAAAGGATAGAGTGCATTATAAAACCAACTATGGTTGAATGTGGTGACTTCATGTTGATGAGGGTATCTAGTTCAACCGGGAGTATTAAAAGGACAGAATTGATGGACTCACCAAAATCGGTTTATGAGAGGGAAAACGTGCCAGTGATAAATTTCATCAACCACCACAAATCTTGCTTTGAGTTGGCAGTTACTTGTATAACCAGTGGTACAGAACAGCCGTTTTACATCCTCTGCTCAGAATTATTGACAAACGATTGTATATTGCTGGCAGATCTAATGAGTTATTTGCAAAAACAATTAACAGAGAATGAGAGTGAAAAGCTGTATTTGACGTTTACCTAAATCAACTGGTTTTGTCGCTGCGTCAGCCACCTGAAATTAAACCCGAAGGAGCTGTCATATTAAACCTCAAGGGAGTATACTTTCGAGATGTGTTCAAGTTGCCTTGAAAATTTTGCAAGGGTACAAAGTGTTGGTCTTTTTAAATCAACCTGATTGTTCGATTGGACTAGAAAACACCTGATCGAGTCTTCTGAAAACTGTACCAGTGATTGACATATGGTGAATAGCAGATGTGGACTATTTCATTCGCATGGTTTTAGCTCCTATGATGGTTTGAAGCCGTGAAACAACATGGCTCAAGCTCACCTGTTCAGTTATTACGTAACCTTTTTTCTTGAAGCTTGTTTTGAACTTTCTGCTTCTGAAACAATGATTCCCATAGATCTAATTCAGCAACAACGAAGAAAACAAGCCTCGCCTAGAACTGACTTTTTGTCTACCGTGTAGTGTACAATTCAGAAAAGATTAGACGACATATGACATAGGTATACAAATGAAACCATAAAGGTTTACCACGGTTTGGATAGGCATCATCATTTCCGAGACAGGTGGGCTGTCAACTCAGTAGGTTGTGCACAATGATGGCTGGTGGAGATTAGGGATTAGTGATGCTTCAGTTGACCGTTTTGAATTCCTTCTGTACATTAACACACCGGACGAGTTAAACCATTCAACAATATGATGTGTTTCTATAGTACACTTCGTTGTCCATGACGTCACGTGTGTTTTCATAAATTTAGGTGACATTGTATATAACATCATCACGAGCATTAACCATTTAGTCATATGATCAGCCTGTGCAATACGTCGATACTGACCTTAACCGGTAACACCACCGCGGCCGCATGTGGGCTCGTAGGTTACATAGAAAGTAGAAAACTTCCGAATGAGAGGAGGGCGAGAAGGCTGTGCAATCTTACAAGTGTAAATCAGTAGACAACCTCGCTGTAAATTAGCACACACTGTAACTTCCCATTTGTGTTAGACATGATGTGGTTGCCTTGAAAGGTAGGTCAAGTCTAGACTGCTTTTTTGTAACCACATATGTCTCACTTTTTGTTCACCCCATCTAGCTATGAATATCGACATATATATCGAGGTACATTTATCATTTCTTCTTTCGTTTGTAAGTGATTATCTGTTCGCATTTGTCGGATACTACGGCGCAGTGTGTGCACTGAGTATCAACTGTGAGTTATTAGCCCAAATGATGAACAATGCTAGTACTAATCTCCTCAGATAATCATACGGTAAGTTGTAAGTCACACCGAACCACCTCGTGAATAAAATGTCTGGTACGAAGAGATATTGCCTTAGGTCATCCTAATAAAACACGGGAAAACTGTGAATAATGAGAGTTAATAAATTATAAATCATGACAAAGTAACTATTAGGGCTAAGATCAGAATATCACTCGCAAACCGCTGATGGAAGGTGATATTATCCACAGTACCGAACAGTCGCATTTTAGTGCTGTCTAAAATTATAGATGCTACTGCTAAGCTTGGTGGACTATCCATTGTCACATTGACAATGTGGCTGTAAGACGGTTTTTCACAATCAGAAATGATATTTCTTATGCACAAAAATATAAGATGTTTGAGACATACGTCAGGACAAAACGTGTGATGAGCCTTGACACAGGATTCCACTTCTCAAAATAAAGCGTTCACAGAGGAATGATTGACATCGATGAAGTACGTTTTGCATGAAGTCACCGATCTATTTCATGATGTTTTGGCCAATTGAAGAGAATTTTCCGCGTGACGGGAATTGAACATAAGTTTGGTGAACATAAGAATGTCTACAAGCCAGTTAACTAGCTGGTAGTCATTCACAAATGCAGAATCAATTTTGTTAGGTTACCGTATTGGTGTGCTTTCGGAGAACTATTAAGGTGCAATCTACCGCTCTCACTTGACTTTATGTGTGTTTACTACATCCCCACATGAGTTTATGTAGCACGACGAAGCAGTATTCTCGTTGAAATTTTTTTGTATCACGATAAATTTATGCAAAATAATGTTCTTTTGAAACTTTTAAGCGTGTGTGAAGTTGATTCTTATTTTATACTGTCATAATTATTGTACGGGAAATGTTGTCCAACTGAAAAAATGCTGTCAGACACCATCCTGAAAAATTTTAACATCATGTGATGCGGTGAAGTTGTTTAAGGATGTTTCTAAATATGTGCGAAGTGTCCGACAGCCTGATATGAAGCATTTTTCTTTGATCCGGAAAACCGAATAGAAGTTTTCTAACTGACCGTAAACATTTACAAACTTCGCATAATACACAAAACGCGAGCCTTTACATCTTGTTCGTATGAAAAAGACTCGTCTAACTGCAGCTTACTCTGGCCACGGAATGTTTTGCAAGATGAGATTCCGAAAAGACGTCGCTTTACATCTGTAGTAGCGGACAGTCAACAAACCTTGCTGAGGCTCCTACAATTTTGAAGGAGGAAATTTAGCATCTACACATTTCGCTAAATTAAAACTTGATGTTTTACATTTGTTTGCTAGCTCAACTAAGCAACGATACAAAGCCAGGAAGGAGTACAGTTCAAAACTTGTAGGCCCGGTGACTATACTGTACACACGCCATAGCAGAAACAAACCTTTAGGTACTTCAATTGCGATTCACTTAGAGAGAAACGAGTCAAGAGTTATACCCTCGAGGACACACCCACTGAGACTAGATCGCTTGGACGGTACAACCTGATCATAGGAGCCAGTACACATTCAACCACCTGGCAAACTTACGAGGCACGTCTAAACAATATATCGTTTTAAAGGAAATAACATGATTGTCGTTGAACGATGACAACAGTGTGAACGTTGCTAGATAGGCAAAATGGTGACCATAGACCTCAAATCGGTGTAATCACAGTGGTGGGCATTCCTACTGCTGTTTTGAAACGCAATAAGTACAAGCGGGGTTTCGTCGGAAGTTCCAAGATTCAACTTTTAACGGCGTCAGTTATAGGATTCACGAAAACAACTTGTGTAAAAACTGAGTTAAATTCCTTAATCAGCTGGCGAGAAACTGTTTGGAGTATGGCAAACACTGTACTGCTGACCACGTTATACTTGTTGGTCGGAACTCTGTAGTCTACGCCAGCAAACTACATCGGGTGTCAATCAACAACACAGGCATTCTACTCATGCGTTAGATGCGTCCATGATCAGTCGGGACAAAATAACAATGTGTTAGCCCTGGAAGAATAGGAACAAAAACAAGGTGAGAGAATACAGAAACCAAACGAAAGACTACAGAAACACCAAATATTCGGTGTCGATCATTCCAGTAAGTACGGAAGTATTTGACCTGCAATGAAACCCTTTATAAATTAATGCCTCATGAGAAACAAAAATGTTGGACTGAGCTTTCCGAAATGTTAAATACCTCCTGTTTCACAACTTTGGGGATTGCCTTCTTCATCTATGATAATTTGCTACGAAGAGAGTGATTGACCGCTTACTCAAAAGCGTTCATCGACAATTATGCACACATTAATAGTCTACAGATTCCACAAACTACTAGTCACGGTTCCCAAGTGATGTGTTGCAAAGCTATTTCGTTCGCTTTTTGTACATTCACGATAGAACAAACAGCTGAATTCGTTGAATTATCCACAGGATTCGGGAGAGAGGCAGCTGGTTGGATTTATCATTGCACATAATGGTGGACTACGTCATGACTAGGAGATGGTATGTAGGTCAACTGATGGAAGGTCTGTCCACATTCTACCGTCATAGATGGGCACACACCGTCTTGGATTGTCAGGCTACACTGATTGCTACCAAAATGAGTGGAACTAATAGTCACAATATTTACTCGTTTATCCTCACACACGGTTGGTTTTACCCTTGTTTGTATGCACCAATTGGGAACTGGGTTATAATCACAACCATGTGTCCTACCAGCCAAATTTGTCAACCAATCCATCGTCAGAGTAATGCTCATCACTGAGGTTGTTTAAATCTGTTAGTCTGGGTGATGAAAGCTCAATCTGGATTATGGACACATTGGCAGACTTTATTATACAACTTTCCTGTATAATTTAGGAGAGACTTAAGTAAAAATATCTGGTCTTTGGTAGGATTCAAATCACTGACATGGAAAACATGCCCAAACGTTGCAAATGCCCTACCAGGAGAGCTACAAAGCCACGCCGGCAGATTAGAAATTTCATATTTGGACCTATTAACCCGCCCAACCAACTGTGTCGTGTGGAGTCCGTTAAGCGGTTCAACATATTTACTACCAAAGCCTGATTTCTTAATCAGTTCACGCTGGAATCCACCAGCGCCACCAGTGAGCACTGGTAATGTATTACTGATAAGTTGTTCGGCGGACTGATATTTTTGAACACACCCAATTGCGAAAGTTCCGGACTTCGGCCGGATTCCAGCATTCGACGCGTCTTGGTATGTTGCTTCTGTCGCTGGTTTGAATCCAGCCGCAATAAATACTATTCGCAAAGTTGTCCCCTCCAAATTATCAAATCTACCAAACTACTTATCAATAGTTCATCTATAACCTATACTTGCCAGAGTTTAAAGATCAGAATGCCAGAGTCTACACGATTGCCCGTTAAAACTTGGAATTGGAATACTCTTGAGGACCTCTTATTAGTTTCAGTTGAAAGGCCTACTCGGGCACTGAAATCTGTTTAGTGAGTATTAAGATGTAGTATAATGTGTAACGGCAAATCAACAGTATTTATATAAATGAATTGGTGAATTCAAAAGCGAGCCGGCCGAAATGTGCATTGAGAAATAGAGAGCAACCCTCAAAATAATTTCAAAAGTTTTATTTAAACCTCAACAGCATGTACAAACTTGTAACACATTTCGTTAAGTTAAGCAAGCAAACTGTGCAATGCTTATTTTTGTTCATTTTTTACGTTGGCGGTTATGAAGTAAGATTCGACTCCTATTTGAATCAAAGTCTATGGAGAAGTCTTTTCCTAAGAGACAGAAAAGGTGAACTTTTCCTCTTAGGGAGTACGCGAAGAGAGTAAATAATTTGCATAGGTTTAAACTGCCTGATAGTTGGAGGTAACGCTTACTCAGACGGTTAACCTTACAATATAAAGAGTCCACGTTATGAGCCCATAAGTGATGTACATCATCTCTGTTTCATACAACATTCTTATAGCAAAGGTTGGCTATATGAAGGTCTGTTCGTTCTACACAAATTTTAATAGTCCGTATTCCGGCTCTTGCGGTGCCAGTAATATAAGCAGATATTTATTAATTTCGGTCATCACAGTCACACCGATATGTATAATTAACTACCTGCTCTTAAGGTTTGTCATACGCATATAAAGTGGTGATTGTGTGTCGGAGCGTGGATATTTTAGCAAATAATATCAAACAGTAAGTATAATTTCTAATCGATCTCCGCAGAATTTATTAAAAAAAGGATGTATCTTATCGTGAACCGTCAAACGAATGATTAATTTACTGTTCATTTTTTGCAAAGCGGATACCCGATTGTTGTTCTAACCATTTCCGGTCATATATCAAATGGCTATTGATCCGAGAGGAAAAACAATAGTTCCCTCAGCTTTAACCAAACGCACTGTAGAGCCCAAATGGTCAAACCTAGGGTTATGCAAATGAATTTGAGTCGGAGAGGTTTGATGAATGTATTTCCGATAGAATGTCACTGGGTACTACACCGGGTGCATACTGACAAATAGTCCTCAGACCGAACAAGACACTGACGTTAATATTTCAAGCCTTACATCTTAGAAACCGGAAACATCACCTTATAAGGAACACGCTGATCTTTTTGTGAAAATAACGGAGGTCTGTTCACTACACACATTCTGCTTTTTGGAGAATAGGCTAATTCTGAGATAACTACTACCCATTACTGTTCCTCGAAAAAGTTTCAAGTTGTAGCAATGTAAGAATTATTGTATATTAGCCGTTTTGGAAGTGTCAGCCACTGTTTCACTGCATTTGTTCTCCATCTTCTGAGTGAGATTATCGACTGATAATTATCAAAAAATGCAATAAGTTTCCGTTAATTTTCTTATCCGCAGGTTCTTCTAGCAACAATGGGTTAGGTTTTCACAATATCATGCTCACCGTGCAAATCTTTCTGCTAACAAGAAGCGTAGAGTAAAATACTAGCTTTTTTTACCAGCAGTTAACAAAATCGAGCCGAATACACTCAGACATGAAAGATGATGGATCAAAAAACATACTGTTTCAGGTTTCATAGTCCAACGCGAAGGCACATCAGTGGTAACATCTCGGGGTTACAATGTGTTATACATATTCGTTCTTTATTCATGATTTTGTGGTAATCATTGTGATAATTGGACCAGCTTGTTTACACTTGGATGATAAAGATTGAATAATCATTTTTACCTAACTCCTACTTTTTACAGAAGCTTTAAAAGTGCTGTTTGTACTCTCACTGATTTGATTATCGTGTATTTTCATGTTACAGACCTCGCCTCTGTTCTGTTGTTGTATGTAAACCACCCATCGGCGGCTTCTGTGAATTTGATGTTCATGTAACTTGCAATAGGATAGTGAGTCATGTTGGTACGCCATTCTGCAGAATCCTGTTTTTTGCATGAAAAGTCCCAACTCCAGACTCCTTCGAGAATAAGCTCCACCAGTTTCTTTAAATAGCATGGGATCCGCAAAATGTGTACCGACCAGGTAGCTTGGAATTTGGTTGCATTTTATAGCCCTGCGTGTAATTTAGAGGTTTCAGTTGGTTAGTTGCCGTATATTTCCTAGCTCGCGTTAACGTTTTCTTTCGTCTTCTTACTAAACAATCTATCAAACGGTTTGAAGCCACGCTAATCTTTCCTACAGTGGCTTGAGTGATGAATTATTCTTTATGCTTTATAGTGATCAGCGATAAGACGGCAAAATAAATGACTTTATTTCCAGTCACTGATCGGTCTTTGTTGAAATGGTTGTTTTCTTCCGATCGTACGCTTTAACTCGTGTTAACGTGACATCTCTCGGACACTTATGATCTCAAAGAGTTCCACAAGTCCTCGGAAATTCCCAATCACATATGGCGGCGACATCAGTTCATCTTTCAGACTATTCCGTCAAAGTAACAGTGGCCGGACTGTCCAAATACTAGACCCATTGACAAAATTTTAAAGCGTTTGTTGGTTGGGACTGGCTGAGTGCGGTGTTTATTCCAATGGTTGTTTTCTTCTGCGGCCAGTCTTGTTGGTTTATAATTATTTAGACTTTAGTGCCGTCTTTAATACGTGGCTGGTTGCTACAACATTACGGTAGTTCGGCCCCATCCAGTTCTGTCCTTGAACGGCCACATACTTAACCAGATTGGTCTTGACTCTGAACTCCCTGCTGACTTCCCCAAATTCGTTGAAAAAGCCTCAGTATGATGATTACTTTTTTACCAATTAAAATGAGTGTAATGTACTTTTGGACCAAAACCAAAAACACACTTCCGAGTTGAACTATAATTGTTGAATTCTTACACAAAACGTGTTAGCGTGAATATTGTGGACTCGGATCAACATTCCGTTTTACATAATTCAACAGAGATTTCCCTCATATTTGTTCAGAACACTACCGCAGAAAGAATACGGATTTTTTTCCCCACCAATACTATCGTTAGCCAAACTGGGTTCTTCTGAGAGGGCCTCTGTGGAGCTTCAATTCAAGCAAAGCACTGTATTCTTTTCACATGTAATAAACAACTGTCAGATGGTCCACTGTCCAACACTTGTTTACTGTTCAATTGCACAGTGCTACTGTTAACCCACTAAACCTCACAACTGTGTTAATGCTTGGACAGTGAGTGCACATTACATGTTATCGGTATGCACACCTTTGCTCATAGTAGTGTTGGTTTTTGTTTACTATCTCATCCAGAAAATGTGTACTGTTTCAAAAAGTAAATCTAGTTCTGTACAATTCAATTAATAATCGGAATGCGAGTCTGAGGTAAAGTCAGACTTCTATCACCAACCGGTAAGTACAGATATGAAGCTAAGATGAGAAAAAGCACTTTGTTTGATGCGGGACTGTTTATGTGTTGGTCTTTGCGAAGTTCCTATTCCGTGTAATATAATTCAGTGTAACACAAATGATGTGACGGGTAAAATATTCACCTACCAAACCACTCCGTGTAAGGCAGTTCGAAGTTAGAGGGTGGATAAAACACTGAGACTTATGAAGTTCTTTTACGAAAATGGCGTGAACAAACCTAATCAGCTTATATTGCTGCTGATGTCTGACAATCTCCATACTGACAGCCGAAGTTTTATACTCATTCCTACGTATAAAGAAGTTTCATATCTATTTTGTCTGGTTAGCCCATTTTCAGGATTCACGACCAGCAGAATTTTGATCCCAGATTATAGCTACAAGGTGACTGCTCGATTAATCCTATTTCAGTTCACAGAACCAAGCTGAAGTGTGTCATCGCCGTCGTAAATTCTAACATTAAGTGAACGGGTGTTTCATTGCAGACATTAATCCTATCGAATCACAACATCGAATGTTGGCCAGTACCAGACTGTTGGCTGCTGAAGGCAAACAAAGCTGTAAAACAACTTGATTATATGCAAGCGAACAAAACCAAAAAAACAGTGTTACAATATGAATTACGACCAACAGCAAGCCAGGTAGTTGAATTATTTTACATCGCGACAGTGTTTATACAGAAACGTAGCTTGTCACATACCCTATTTTTGTTGAAATGCAGCTGTCAAATCAAAATAAACAAGTAAATCAACAATAACCGTATCAGGTCGTTAAACAAGTATGCTAATTATCCAGCGCTTTCCTGAGGGAATAACAACTAGTGTTATATAATGAATAAAAATACAAGATCTTCGCGTTTGAGCGGTCTATTTTTATTGGAAAATGGATTTCTCGTCTGGCTGGTGGACAGTGTGACACCACTTGGCTATGAATTTCAAACACTGATGAGACCAACCAGCCGTACATGTTTGTCTGGATGTCGTCTACTGTTAAAGAAATCGTGCTACAGTTTCTGACAGAACGTTCTTCCTCGATAATGAAGGCTAATCGTCTGTACTCGGTTGGAAATATGGTTGACAATTCTTATTACACCCGTTCGTTAATTACTTTGTATGCATTGGATGTTACTCTAAACCCGATCTACCTTCTGCGGTAAAAACAGCCTATGGTAAACGAACCGTAGCTTGTTTGAACCCCGGTTATGCGGAAGTGTTTATAACAACTCGGATATCGGTTTGCTCTGGCTACGGCTGGAAGAATTGGAAATGGTGTCGTTGTACTTCTTGTTGCTTCCCTCAAAGCAACACTCCACGACCAGTTTCGTTGTTATCGGCACAAATCATATAGAAGTAGTTTGAATAGATGATCGAACAGGCAGCCCTTCGTGTCACGTCAAAGCTGTTATCCGCACAGCCGCCAATTCTACCGTTATTGCTTGTGATGAGTGACCCTTATCAAGACTATATCTACGTGATGAGACCGGCAATCACAGTATTAGTGTCTTCGCACGTTTCTTTCTTTCAAGCACGTTTACCGTTCGGATAATATAACTAGCAATCTAAAGCGGCCCTGTATATTTTGGGTTAAATTAAATAACATCACAAACCTTCTTAATATAGTAGCTGACAATTCCAAACTATCAAAACAAAGATTTGACATAATCACAAGCGAGGGTTGTGATGACCAGTTTACATAGCAAACTATACTACTCAACGAAACACATAAGCAGCACATACACGCTTACTTGAAATGCACACTAATCTCTTATTCCTAGACAACAACTAAACAATGTGGTTTGATCGTGCCCCTCTCCAAACCTACAAATGCGCACGGAGGCCATTATTACATCATGACGAGACAACCACTGAGATACTGCATACTTCCAGTAGTAAATACCGGTTGCAAAATCTCCTATGAAATTCGGTATTCCTTTTCGATAGCCTCGAGCAAGACTTCTTTCACCCAAACACTATCATGTAAATTCGCCTTGTGTATATTCATTTTACTCTTGCTTGTATCTACAGTAAATAGTAGGGATACACACAAATTTGATTGAAGGATCCAAGTCCCGAAAATGTCACTAGAATGGTAAACCAGGCGAGTTATTACACACTTAAGCGCGTACAGAAGAACACAGGGAAATTTCACTAGAAATTGTGCTCTAGAACAGGTTGACTGTATAAGTTACTTATTATAAGACCACGCATTTGGAAAGTATACACTGAATAATTCTGAGGGAAAACCAACATATGTTACATTTCATAAAGGGCCATTTTATAGGTATCCTAACTGAATGTCCTAAGAAAAACACGTGCTAACAAAACCGAACCCAGTTAACAACAAAACAACCAATTCACTCATTCGATCACGTTTTTGAAGCATGCTTGAAAAACACACTTATGGGCACTTTGGACTAATTTCATTTTCAGTAAATTCCCATTAAAACGTTCGCTTGCATACACTTGTGGAACTAATAACTGTAGGACACACCTCTCGAGTTACTGCTATTTTGCAACGTTCACAGCGTAACTACTACAAAGACCATTCTAGACAGCTATTTAAGGACTGCTATTGAGCGTGTGCCATTTCAATAGTTGGAGAGGAGTGTAATGCTTGAAATTAGGAACTTCGAATAATTAAAATTAGTACTCGCATAGAAACACCACAGTACTAAAGAAATCCCAGCTTGTCATTGATTATTCTCAATGACAACTGCAAATTCAAACTCTAGGTTGACTGGTACAATAAATAAACAAAAATTTGGCAACTAGCGGGAAGCGTAACATGGTGACTTTTCGTCTAATTCTGATGTAATATGTTAACACGACGTTTCGATTGGTTTCTTGTTAGATCTTCTATTGCGTCGGACTTTGGATAAGCAAGGAATCAAGTGGATTTTTACCATAAACGGTGATCATCGAAGTACGAGGATAATATTGTTTTCGGGGAGGTGGACTGAGGCTCTTGTTAACTTCCCATGTCTGTCGGTTACACTGTATGGCTGATTGCTCTAATTCAATTTGGTTTACTTCAAAACATTCCAGACAAATTGTCGGTAGATGGTGCATTGGAAATTTCGTAAGAGAGGTAGCCAGCAACGATTTCGGGGATTGAAAAGTGTGAAAAAGAATCGTAGGAATTCGGCAGGAGTTCATTGTGATCTATCGAGAACAGGAGAGAAGACAAAATTTCTTTGAAACTCCCCGAAGCAGTTATAAAAATAGGTTAGTGAAGAAAGAAACACCAAAGGAGAATACTGTTTGGAGGTAATAAACCTACCGGTGGATCGTCACACGTCAGCCGTGCAATCGGTGGCTTGCGTGGGAGACGTACATCTAGACATCAGACACTAATGGTAAATGGACGAATCGGAAGGATTTATGAGTCGCTAGCTTACAAAGAGATGTGAACGTTGAACTGAACACTGGATGATCGCAGTGTCATAACGTTAAACTGGATAATCAGCTTCATCCATATTTTAAGGTAATTGCTGTCTCGAAGAGGATTCCGCTCAATCGAACTTCCACTAAATAGCCGTGAAATGCTTCATAGTCCCTGGTTCTAAAATTACTATGAATGTGTAAGAAATGAGTAACGACAGGTTATCCTCTGAACACACGCTATGTATCGAGTGGGATGCCGGGGATTGCCGTTTTTACACATACTCGTAAGTCGCCGGGAAGATGGCTCTATCAAAAGAGCTGTTTATAAGATATCCACGTAGTCCGGTCAATACCTAAACTTTAGTAGTTTCACAGCGGTCCATCAAGAATGCGCACTAGTGAATACACTATTGACACGCACAAGACGAATCTGTACACAAGACAGCCTTATGGAGGAATTAGAGTTGAGCACGACTATTACAATTAAATGGTTATCCAAAAAGGTTCATTGAAAGACACATTAGACCGAAACCACCGTCCGAACCGGTGGTCACTTTAAGAAAGAAGGTTTATATAGAATTACCTTTTAAAGGCGATTATAGTATGCATCAGACAACACAAATACGGATTAATTCGATTAAACCAACTTTTGACGCAGCTGAACCTTATGTACTAGCTCGAACCCAAAAGTTGCCTGTGCCTTCAATCAAAGGAGACCAACCTGTCGGTGCCAACTCACAATGTATCTACCAATTTACACGTAACTGCGAAGAAAATTACATAGGCAGAGCCGAGAGGTGTTTGGTTTCCAGAGTGAAGGAACACCTGCCTAAATGAGTGCAGAACTATCCACCCAACCCACTACTAACTGTTCGATATAAAAAAAACCGTCTCATGTTATTGTAAATTTGGTACTGATGAGTCAATACGAAATGCTTACATCTGCCAGTTTTCGTGTTCTAATAGTGTTGTTCAAACTTATGAAGAGAACGAACTGTTTTATACCTCAAACTGCCCGAGAAACCGGCCACAAGGAGAGGTGTCTTGTCTGCCATCTCTGGTTTTGTCTGACCTCTATTGGCTGCTACCAAGAAATGCATTGGAAGATCATTGCCGCGAAACGCAGTGTTGGTCCATCGGCCTGATTGTACAGTGATTCGCCAGTTCAAACGGGCTGATCGTATTGATTGTGTAAAACCAAACCGGTGAGGTAGCCAATGTCTTCTGGACGGTACTTTGAATAAACCGCTCAGCAGAGGGGTCGATATCAGCCTATGCGCACCTCACGCGGTTAGTTAATCGCCGCTGTGAGTTGTGATATCGAACAATGATTCCTGGAACTGCTGCTAAGTGTTTAGACCACGTTGAAGGCGTAGGGTGAGAGTTATGGAAAACGGTTTTGATCTGCGACACCTTGGCATCGATTGATTAGAAGACTGGGGTGGGAGACTTGGAGAATGTTTTCGATTTGCAAGAGGGTCCTTGATGCACACAAACAATTCATGTTCAACTTGAGCCAAGAACTACATGTTGTAAACATTTACGAGGACTCTGGTAATAGTCGAGCTAGACAGTACCAATGTCATTCACAGGGCTCAACTATTCGGGAAAAACTTTGGAAAGCAGTGTAACGCGTGGCTGCCGGATTTGTTAAAAAACCCTTACCAGAGGTTTCTGATGCCCAACTTTTTCGCATGGCCCTTTTGCACATAACTCACCTCCAGTTTTGTACACATTGTTTCACTCGTTTAGAGGTCACTGTGTAAACTATTAGCTTTTATTGGCGGACTTCACCAAAGATATACCTGTTTTGTTCTGTTGTTATTAACAAAGGGACTTGTGAGTTAACGTTTTATATTCATTCTATAAGGCTTATTCGACTTTAGGCAGTGAAATGGTGATTTGCAGCACATTATACTGTAGAAATTGACCATTAGAGTTGAGGCATGCAGACGATTGTTTTACACATTTTATTGCACACAAAATAGTAGCGTAGAGCCTTTAATCGAATCTTGTTCTGATTTAGGTGGTCGTTCTATTTCTATGCGTTTGGTAGTAACACACGTTTGATGGTATTACCTGACCTGAAATCATCATTCGAAAGTCATCACTTTGTAAGGGAATTGGTTTCACATGTGGAAGGTAGTTAGGAAACAGTGGTATTGACGATCGTTACTAGTAGTCAAGAGAATCCGCCAGAATGACTTATAGTCGTGGTGATGGCCTTGTGTTATAAAGTCGTGTACAAATTTGGAACCCTTGATGGTAATCCGGTCTGATGGGCTACGGGATGTCGTTATGCACCATTTGACTACGGGGTTAGTTACGACAGACAGGCAGAGCCTGCGTCGTTATATATGATATGGGTACGTTCTACGGAAGATGTTTGAATTTCTGTTTAATAGTTTTCAGACTGCCGCTTGAGAACGATATGGTTAGTCGAACTTTTAGAGTTATTTTATCGCGCTACTCCACCCCAGGAGTGTAACAGTTATATGAGGTCGCGAGAATTGTTTTGATGGGAAATTTAACTTGAATCTCTGCGAAAGTGGATTTTCGGTAGATTTGGAGGAAAGACGAGTCGTAGCTTGAGATAAGTTAGGTCTAAGGAGAAAACTGCTCCAACCGATGTGTTCGCATATGAACAAGATACCGGCAGCAAAAAGGGGTTAACTGTTCAGCTTGAAGACTCCAGTATATGACAGACAGAGTGCAAGCAGACTTTGGTTACAGATCGGCTTCTAAGTTCACAAGGAGCTAAACGTCCAGCATCACACTGTGTCACACTCTCTGATGTAGATCTAGTGTAATGAAACTAATAGAACTCAGCTAACAACAAGGCTTCCCATCAGAACCAGAAACGGTGCTCAAAAGATATTTGGAAACTGCGAATCATGATGGAAGAATTATATAGGAGAATTACTGTTGTGGCATACATACCGAAATCCAGTTTTGGAAAGGTCAAACTACACATAATAGTAAACTGGTCTCAAGTACGCTCAGGTTTTAAGACGCTATAAAGAAAATAAGTTGCTTTGAAGAGCAAACAGAAAGGCTGTACAAAAAACGTGAAACGCCCGCTTACAATGGACGTGGCAAAAATCTGTCCGCACTGAAAGATGATATACCTCACAACCTAGACGAATAACAAGATCAGTTGAGCAGACTATAAGCTGACATGGAACGGGTAAAAGGTTATATCTGTGCTCGCTGATTTTTAGCATTGTTCAATCGAGTGATGACTGGATCTGCCAAGAACTCACCAGGTACATGTAATAACAGTAAAGTTGGCAGTTAAACCGTACTGTGTTCAACTGAACGCTGTTATCAGTGGTAGAATCAAACCTAACGAGAATACATGATAATAACCATAAACAACCATAAACATAAGAAGCGTTCATTAAATTGTGACCGGAATCGCTTATGCGGGATGGTAAGTGACTTCCCTAGTGATCAAAGGGAGATTACTTGTAGTGGTGTAACTCGAGTAAATGTGAACTTGCTGGACACTCTAGCAAGTCTGTGATTGAGAATAGTAGACAGACTGCTTAGTGCACGTGATCTGATTTCTATTTTTTGGAACGTTTTCCACCACATTCAGCCACAATGTGTATCACTACGGTTGTTGACCTCATTTCAAGCGGCACTTGTGATGTCAAAACGGTTTTCGGATTCCGTTGTGGATGTGCAAACAAAGAGGGGAATTGTTATATCTTTACCACGAAATCGCAGCTCTGGTATAACTGATTAATATGGTACACAGCCTTTGACGATATGACTTTTATTTGGGATTTTCAATTCGTATCTGTGAGTCTTGTTCATCACAAAACTTCCGTGTAATTAAAAACGTTGAGCAATATTTTACAACAAATCGTCTGCTCTCGTTGATTCTCTAGTATCACCGTTTTTGGCAAATACTTGATTCAAGTATAACTTAGAATTGTTTGTAGACTACAAATCTGGATGTACCACGCTCATAAACGTCTTGCTGGCTCAGTCATTCATATCGGCCGTAATGTAGTTTATGATTAAAAACACGTTCATTGTATTCACCACCTGCCATTGAGTAGTACGATTGTACAAGTTACCATTTGAAATTGCCTGCTGGGTGAACTGTAGAAACATGAATAAGAATCCTATTCAGTTTGTGCTGATTAAGTTGTTCTCTGTACAGCTGGTTTACTTCGATACAATTCCTCCAATATTCAATTAGCACGCCATTCGAATTAACAAATACTTTTTCTAGACCGTTCGAGCAGTCAATCACAGAAGATGAAGGCACACTTTCGAAATTAGACACATGCACCTCCGAAGTCCATCATCGCAGTGCAGTAGGTGTCTAGTTGTTCCACTTGAAAAAGCAACTCTTGTTAGGGTTTATCGACATTTGAACTCCATGCTCTCAACGAAAAGAACTCGAAACTACGTAGCTTTATGTCTACTGTGTTACGCAGAGCACACCGTTATAACGACATGTGGACCAGTGCGACTTCATTTAATTAGATTAAAGTGGCGCAACGCTGAGTAATGTAAATGGAGTTAAATTTCTGCTCGAGGTAAGTATGTACTGCGTTGCCGACATCTAATGGTTTTACTCGATTCCAGTTTGTCAGTACTAAAAACACCCATCAGTCTGTTCCAGTGAATTATAGCGTCCCGATCCAACGTGAGTGGTTCTCAACTTATAGCAAGCAACCCCCCAATCACTCACCGGTACTTCATATAATACCACTGAAGACGTTTAATCGGCTGTTGTTTGGTTATCATGCGTGAAAATTAGCATTGTGAATAGCCGAATACCGGTCATTTTTGAACTGTATCTTCACAATCCGTTAAGCTTCTCGACTTTGTATTTCGAAAGGGTGAGAAGAGAATTTTTCGTTGTGAACACTGCCAACTTGTGACCTTATTCTTCACATCTGAACAACAGTTTGCTACCATAGTCACATGTTTTCGTTAACCTCATCTATTAGAACTTATCCTTGCAGATCTACGGCCAAACTGGTTAACTAGTAGGCCACCATGAAACGAGGGCTACGCAGACTCTAAGTTCACTCTGTATCTTGAGCTGATGAAGTGATGGTCAGGCACTCAGGACAACCCGTTGGAAAGTCTTCATGTGCGACGGACACAAGTGTCAATTGACCCACGCGTTTGGTGGGCTTATTTAGTAATTTACAGCAGTGGTATAGGCTGGTTATAGATCAAGTCACTTGAACGGACTCAAGTGTTATGAAATGTTAACCACGAACAAGATCATCAAAGATTCTTCTCCCATTAAATGGCCACTGGTTCAAAAACCGTTGGAAAGTTTTGAAATCCATCAAGAAGAGTTCATTTCAAATGTTTATTGTATATCTCAGTCTCCTGTCTCCGATAGTAACAGCTTGTCGACAGAAAGGAGTCCATCGGCGATGTTAAGCATCTATGCTACCTCTCAATGGAAACTTAATTCCAATCTGGTGTATTCCGTAAACATAGATGATTGGAAAGCTTGAGTTGCAGATTCTTTAGTTCAATACCAGTAAGAAATTGATGCAGTTATTTGTGTGCACCAAAGTGATGTAGAAATGGAATTTTTGGGCCATCTGTTTTGCTTTTTTCTCTAAAGGTAGGTATAAAAATCATAAAGAAACGTTCTTCTTGATGATGCTTAACCGTTTAATTATAGTCATTATAAATAGAAAATCCACAGAAACACGACCCAACATCACTTTAGCCTACTCACAAAAATAAAAATCTACTTGGTCGACCGCCTTCGACGTCTGATTGCGAGCAGAGAAATCAGATCGCTCGATCAGTTCTACCCTGGGTAACGGCGCAGTTAATGGCAAGTGCGACAATTTAAAACGGAAAATGGAGCGAAACTATTTTGCTTCTTTTTGGTTAGTCAGTTTGTAAAATTAGGCCAAAGCACAAATTCCATCCGGTTGAAAATGAAATTTGCTCTTTTTTGTGTTTGTTTATGTGATTTAGCGCTGTGATGCACCACCACCCCCATTTTTCAGAGCTTTTCTGGCTGCTTCTGATACTTCTTTTACGTGATATCTGTAATAAAACGTGGAACGGGAAACTTACAACACAATGATTTACAGAAAATCTCCGAACCCATCAGTGCTACAGGAAGGAAAAATATTACGGAACGGATTACGATTGGGAAACGATGCACAGATTTAGTTGTCTGATTAGGAAAATCGCCTGCTAAAAGTAAATCCGAAGAGACTATTGACTTACCGTACTGGCAATATATGATTGTTTAATGAATGATGAGTTGCGTTTGCTGACGTAATAAATAGAAGACAGTCAACAAAGATTAGGTTGTGACGAGTTTTTTTTAACCACGTAATTTGTGGTGTCCGAAACAGTTGGAGAAACCCTATAAAAATTTCAGTGTTGTAAACAGAAGGAGAATTTTCGTTTTGTTTTAATCTAAGCATTGCGACATGGTGAACAAGAATGCATTCAACTGAATCTATGTTTTAACCTGGGGTACGTATACCAAGTACTTCTAGGATTAAGTTGAGAGTTGTTCGATCCAAAAGTAATGACGGTAACTATACCAGCTTTTTAAATCACGAATACTGTCTTCCGGTCCTCATCGACACTACTGGAAAGTCGGTGACTAGCACGCCTTGAAAATATATATGGTTTCTGAGGAAAGCATCACTCGCGGCAGATCATCAGTTATGACTAATACTCGGGAACCATACTGAGTTTATTGTCTCAGGTGCAGCCTAAAAGGATCATCGCATATACCTTGCTCTTGAAGTTGTGGTTCACCTTGAACGTTTGTCTGCTTCGAATGAAATGCCGAGATGAGAAGATGGCGGAATTGCATTGGATTCTGCTCAAGAACCTTAAAGATGAGAAAAACATTTCAAAGCTAGAATATGTTCTCTAAAAGAAGACTAAAACCAATAAGTTGTAACTCAGGCGGTATGTTTTTAAAACTATTTCTTTTGCCTGTTTGACCGGACTCATATGCCGGAACCTTTCAGTTGGTTGGTTGAAACTTACATATTTCGATTTTGGTAAAACACGATAATATTTTGTGAAACGGCCCCTTCTGACTAATGATAACAATCCCGAGGTTGTCGATTTGAAAACTGACAGCTTGTGCGGCCCATCACGTTGCAAGGCAGCAAATGGTTCGATGTTTGAAAGCAGAATAATCTAACTGATCCAGTCAACAGGGACCAAGCACCATCTGTCTGATGAACTCTGTTTCGAAGGTAACCAGTTAAGAGCTTTGAAATTGATTCATCTTACTCATAAGAATTGGAAATATTAGAAGGTTCAACTATACTATCATTTCGTTTACAGGTAAACATGGGTTTATTAGCAAAATAGTACTGCAGCGAACTGACAAATAAACAACACCCCAAATGTCTGACAAAGTTTCCAACGGCTCCTTTTAGAAGTTGTTCTCAGTGACTATTGTAAACTTGATATACAACCGATTCCACTTCGGTGGATCGCGTAAATAGTGTGGGACATAACTCACGACCTATGGATAAGTATCAGCGTGTCGATCCTCACAAGTATCCTCAAAAACACACGGTTCAAGCTCAGGATATGAAGCAAGGTAAGTTGTTACCCCCAGCTTTTGTTAATCATGATTTTGCCGAACTCCACTAAAAGAAAGCTTATAAAAAATTAGGTGCAATGACTACAGAATGCAGAAAACCAAATGAAAAAACTATATTCTGAGGAAAAATATTCACCGTGTTACTTGCAGGAAATTTTGTCACCAGCCCTGCACTATTTAGAAACAGTAACTGAACTAGCTGAGAAAAAGAGTTACAACACAATCCGATGAGCATTCGATAAGAGGGCCAGTATGTTTTAAAGTGTGCAGAAAGAGTACCTACCTAAATACTGAATACCCGTCATCAGAACGGAAAGGAAATGCGTCCAGAAAATAAAACTGCTATGTGATAGTCAGGGTGAACAAAAGCCACACTGATTTGACATGTTTGTGCAGGTTAAAGGAAATTTGTACAGGAAAGTCATGTGATTCTATGCCATGGATAAACTAAATTTGAAACAATCATTTCGCGTGATACATTTGAACACAGCAAGCAAAAGACACATGACACCATAAATGCTTCAGCAGAATTTGTTGCATCTTTACTGGCATATACTGCAGAGGAGTTAGATGTGAAAAATTCCGAAACACAAAACAATTACAAAAGCTTAAAGTTCCAAACCAGTTTGGTTGCTATCAAAGCAGCATCAACGTCACAGACAGTTCTATTTTGTACGCACGACATTGGGTGAAGGTGCCTGATTGCAATGGCTCCAGCAAATCGTAGCAAACGTTTGTTTCGAGTCGAGAACCGAAAGCGAAATAACTTTGTTGAGCCAATTACATTTTGCGTCATCAAGTGATGTCTGGCAACCCATAACACTGGCTACTTCCGGGTGCTCGCTGTCAACCTGCCTGATTGTGTAACCGTTTGTTGAACCCATTTCGATAAGTGTTCGGCATCCATAGTTCTAAGCTGGCGCTCGGTTCTGCCGAAATAGGGTGCTCTACATCCAAATTTGTATGTATAGATTGCGTTTAATTTGACAAGGTGAAGCGTCGGTTGATTAACAAGGGGTGTGGGAACTCGGCCCTTTCTGTCCGCGACAACTGGTTTCGTGGCAAATAACTTACGGACAACAGCTGACCTTAAGAGTTGTACAACTATTCAACACCTATTGTATCCCTTGAACGGCTGACCTAGGTTTGCTGAGGAAGATGTCGGCTTACGTTTTTTACTAGTAGTTATTTTCCGGTTCTTAAGAATTATCAACAAAAAAGCAAATCCATGTGACACTCCCGTAAAATTCGACTCTTTTAGACTTGGCCTACATTACAATACCATCATCGCAGGTTGAATGAAAAGGTCTATACGGCCAAAAGCGTTTCACAGATAAATAAAATAGGTAGAAGTGGTTTAGTTTTAATGAGAAGCATCGTACTTTTTCCACACAAAAACAATAATTGATGTAAAGTGTACGTACTCAATGGATTAATCTGTGGTGAGTATGACTGGCTTGAAAGACAGTAACTAGGTCTTTTCGGTCATCAATACCGTATTTGAAATCTAACGGGATTTTAATCTAGAGTGTTTAGGAGTTAAACCCAAAAATAAACAGTGGACGTTTTATAGTATACCCTTGAAAATCCAAGTGAAATTAAGGATCTACGAAGAACGATCGATGCGTGTACAGTTGTGTCATTCTGTCACTATTTTAAAGAATACGATCGAGAAGAAAGCAACCATATCTATTTCATTTAATGTCCACATGGACGTAGTATGAGCTCAGTAGCATTTATGTATACTGATATTGAAGAAAATTTGGACAGCTTTAGTAATACGACTGATGCATGCAGGCAAACACAGCTTTTCATTGAGAAATATTTTCCGGTTCATCGGAGTGACGCCATGCATTAAGCTTATATGTAACCAAAATGTCCTGATTGATACCAGCCGCCGTTCTGACAAGTTTACACGTGTCGATAGATGGATCGCAGTAGTCTCTGTGACATGTGATGATGTATTGCACGCGCTCCTAATTATCGACCATGTCTACCTTAGTTTCTTGTAGCTGCCTACGTTTCTGTGACTGCGTTTAACGATGGTTCGTAGTGAGACTTGTTGGCTGCACACAACAATAGACGGTTCCGAAACGTGGTACATATTGGTGGCACAAAACACATGCTTGACACACGGCGAACCTTACGCGTTGCATAATAACGGCTGATAATATGTTCGGCAGCGAGTTAACCAAGTCGATTTTCGTCAGTCAGAACAGAGTCAAAGAACCTAAATATTTTATTCGTACGGAACCGAAAGGTTACATCACTCTTATAGGACACAGTATCCCTTTCTCATCGGGATGGTGTCTAAGTTATACTAACGCCAGTGAGGATACACAGAGTATGGGTATCAGTCAAACGCTTTTTGCACCGTTCTAATACTACAATGTAGTACCATCCCGGCAAAACGTCGTTCACTGTCTTTTTCCGTACACAAACAAAACGCTTTTTGGATAATTTTCAAACGACCCTACTGACGAAATGCACAATTATGGTATTTTAAAATCAGTTTACCATGACTTACAAGAAGAAGGTTGGCAAAGTTCCGCAGCTAGACTGTGAAAACCCTCGAGTAATTCAAGGGTCATGCTTATTTTCGCATCTCAGGATAATGCAATTGTTTTGAATGCCAGTTATTAAATAATAATGTTTAGTTTACTTTTAACCATTCGGATTTTAAAAGCATTAAAAATTAACTAAGACCGACTTGACCTATTCCACCTTAAAGGTAAGTACACAACAACTGCTTTATTCCAGAAGTGGAAAAAGAAAACCAGACAGAAAACCATCGTCCTACACTAAGGAAACAGAACATTTGAAATATCTTCACGGAAGACTATATTATGTTAGTCACAGATCTCACATCTCTGAATTTTATAGCTTGTCAATTGTTAGGGAAGCTGTTGATTATTTACCCTCATAATGTGTAAAATCAAAGTAATGAACGTAGAAATACTTTACATTCCAGTATACGTTCACCAACCTCAGTTTTACTAGTTAAATGACAAATGAACGATTCGCAGGTCACATGTCAAGTGCCACTAATTTGATTTATTTCCAACACACTAGGGATATATTAAATAAACACGATCAAGTAGGTATTATACATTTACAGTAAAGAAAGCGTGGGTGAGAACTGTCAAATATACTGAGAGAAAGTAGCTATCCCGTGCAAATGGTCAATACACGTTTGGTGATTGAGTAAACAACCAACAAGCTTTACATAACATCAAAATTTTTGTTTGTCACTCGCTTCTTCTCAAAGATAGCAGCCCAGTTAGCGTCGATTTTCTCTTCGGCGGGTGAAACAAATTTGTCCCACATTCACCGGTGTCTCTGCAGCCGGGAGTTACACTGACTGCTGATTCTACTCCAATCTGACTGTACCATTTCTAATGGTTTATATGTTGGCTGCACAATCGTTGTACATCTTACCGCATCACTCACTGCGGTTAACCGACGGATTGACCAAGATGCATACTTGCAAGCGCTTGAAAATTGGTCGCAGCCAACTGGCTTACCAACCTTCATGATAATTTTTATTGACCTTCTAGAATTTCAGAAGCCGATGCGGACCAGTCGAAAGTCGTACTTTGGCTACCATGTCATGTTCATAGAAGAAGACGTTGACAACAAGCAGGCCACCGCAGCTAAGGGCTGCTAAGCCCAGTTGTATACAAATCAGGCAACTGGAGCTTGTGCTTTTAGATCGAGAGTGTTACAACGCCTTCGTCTTCATATGTGGTGGGAAATATCTTTACGTTAATGTATCCACGTTGTCCACCTCCAACTCACCGTGTTAGGTCATTGAAACTTTCAACTTTTCATCGCGGTCAACCTGATAACAGAAATGCACTGTAAGGATTCTTTAAGAACGAGCTTGCTCGCTACAATTTCGTCCTATGGACTAATCTTCTCTTGGTCGCGTACCCGAAACAGTGGATGTTGACGAGCCCGAAAATACCTACTTCGATTAGCTAGGATATTTTATGTACATGCGTTTCGTTTACTTATTGGCGTGTCCACAGTCAAAAATCAACTTTTCTCTACATATGAGTTTTAGCAGAGAAATCGGACTACTACTACTAATCTCAGAGCGATTGAAATAAATCACAGTTCAACTTCATAGACGAAGTTAGTTATGGAGTGTTTATTTGAATATAAGGGTCGTTCGAATCCTGGTGGTCATGCAAAGGGAAACTGGCAGTTCCAAAAGGTAGGGCGCCTATCTACACCAACAGGTTACGAAGAAGCGCACATCATTTGCATTAAATGCTGTCACAAATACTGTTTAGTAAACCAGCCGCTGGGTGAATGGGAGTCTCGGTTGGCGTCGTGAATTCTGGCTGTTCCGAACCTTATTCAGCCAATCTCTATGTGATGAGTTCAACAGGTAAGGAAGCTGGTCGGCTAAGGCCAGAAACTTGAAATATTGTAACTGTTTGAGTTTATTTATATCTCTTCTTAAATCAATGTCTATTGTGATCAGCTTTGCCCTGGCTTCTATCCTTCTGATGAGCACAGTGATACGTTTGCTAAGAGTCGATCGACAGGTTCGTTAGACCGCAAGTACAATTAAAATCGTTCGTATGAGAGAAGAACGGCCGGTTGCTCTCTGTTCACTAGATTCACACGGCTTGTAGATAGTTAACAGGATTGAAATTTAATACATTATCACTGATCACCGTTGACAACGCTTGAGCAAGGACACAGTGTTGATTAACTACATGATTGAACAACTGACCACAGATAAAATTAGATTCGAAGTAAAACATCGTCGTATGTTGAGCGATGCGGTTATGTACAGAGCCGTTAGTCATGTAAAAGTCGTTTATGACAAATCTAGCAAAACTTTCTGGTCCTAGTTACCCTTCAAGGTGTACTCACCCGATGGGTATAACTTAGAGTATGAACCTGCTGAAAACAATATTGCCCAAGTCAGCTTGAATTATGTAAAAGTCAAGAACGGAACAGTATTAACTAAACAGGTTTAATATGATAATTTATAAGCTGCCAATGAGTTTAAAAGTAAATGTGATAGCTGAGCAACCTGCAGTCATACCAGCTTGATAAAACCAGGTTGCAAATCACATCTTCCACAAGTGGCCTCACATTCTCCAGAATTTTCTGTGGCAGTCCATCCTCACCTGCGACTTTCCGTTTCATAGTTTCTATTAGCTTCCTAAATCTCTGTCACAGCAAACTTCCAATATTTTATGGTGGAGGCCCATTCACGGTCACCTAAACAGTGATGGCTAGCCAGCTTATTAGCACATGAAAGTACTTGCGTCAGACTTTCATGGTTTTTTCTGGTTTGGTACTAGGACAACCGGCGTCCAAGTCATTAAGTACTTTAATAGACTAGATGGATGTACTAAA
This sequence comes from Paragonimus heterotremus, assembly GCA_013368495.1. Classification (NCBI taxonomy): domain Eukaryota; kingdom Metazoa; phylum Platyhelminthes; class Trematoda; order Plagiorchiida; family Troglotrematidae; genus Paragonimus; species Paragonimus heterotremus. The sequence goes on from LUCH01000764.1 coordinate 66,644, forward strand.
AATTGGTTTCAGCGGATTGTGAAACTCGTTGTGCTGTTTGCAATCAGTGTAACCCAGTACAACTTCATTTTGCTTTTTTCACTGGTCTTTTTTGAGTCCACGAAGATGACCTGCTATCCCAGAGTTTGACCACTACGATTTTGCTCACCTGATTCCAGTTGTCCGTACAGTAGCTGCTGTGGAATACGGTAATTGCGCACTCAATGGACGCGACCTAGCCAACGAAGCTAAATCAGTATCAGAATGGTTTTCACTGCGTCTATTTCCATTCGGCATAGCACCTCAGTGTTCAGAACTATGTCCGGCCACCGAGTACTCAAGATACGTCTTAAACATTAGAAATAAAAGTGGCTCAGACAGCGCACGTTCTGCTAATACAATGTCCACGTTTCACTGCCGTACAGCAGTATACACAGCACCATTGAGCGGTAGACAAAGAGCTTAGTGCTCGGCTTCAGGCTGTGGTTCTTCCACAGACGTCTTTCAAAACGTCCGAAAGCAGTACTAGCTTCTGCCACATGAGCTGTCAGCTCGCGGTCCATGAACAGATCGATGGACAGGTTGCTACCCAATTAGCAGAAATCTGTGCAGCTGTTGACAGCATCTCCATTAACAGGGATTTGAGGTGAAGGTGCACAGATAGTACCTCCGACCGGAGAAGGCTGAGAAAAAGAAAATGTCTTATCTTTGTTGATATCCAGTCCAAACTTGGATGCCGCGGTCAAGAAGTTCGTGGCCAATCGCTGTAGTTCGTCCTCGATATGTGCGAACAGCGCGCTGTCACCTGCGAACAGAAGCACGCGCTTCACTGAGGTAAGTACCCTGGTTGGGGCGTCAAATCGTCGAATATTCAATAGGTGCCCACCTGTCCGACGCTTAGCCTCAACGCTCTCCGCTCCAGAGCCCAGAATAGCAAATGTTTGCACTGCAGTCAAAGATAAACTAAATGAGATTAGGGTTAGGACACAACCCGACTTCTGACCAGTGACAAAGTAAAAATTATCACAGGTCACCTTCATTTCTTCACGCAACATTCTATTCAAATTGAAAAACTTACCTGGAAACTCAAACTTACAATGCACATTCTACTACGACTCGTGGCTCACGGACTCAAAAGTTTTGGTGAATTCCACGAAAAGGGTAAACGGAGCTGGTTGCGTTCCTGGCACTCCTCCCGAATCTGTTGAGCAATAAACACCAGGTTGATTGTACTTTAACTCGCCCGTACTCCACATTGCCTCTCAAAAACATCCGCATTCCCCCAGTTCAGAAGTATTCTCGTAATCACCTTGCCTGTTTAACTCGGCAGACTAATGTTACGTTTATCCTTAAGCAGAGGTATGAGAATAGTATACTTGAACTCTTGTGGCATTTCTCCTTGCTCATAGATGCAGTAAACCAGCTGCAGCAAAGCGTGCCCCAACGCCGGTCCGTCATTCCTTATTATTTCATCTGGTGATGCATCCTGGCCTGCAACTTTTCCAGTACATAGTTGTGCAATTGCTTTCAGCACCCTCAGCAAATCCGGAGTGACAGTAAGTGGAGATTTGATGACCAATAGCGGCAGGCTGTTCACCCAGTTAATGGAAGCAGGACGGTTGATTAAGCTATCAGAGTGCTTGCGCCAGACTCATGAAGTCCTGTGGTTAGGAGCACGAAGACCCAGTGTCTATCTCAACCACTGCTTTTGTAGATTAGACGGATAGGTTGAAAATCGCTTTGAGCGTATCGTAGAACTGTTTGTGTTGTCTTCGACTGAAATATCCACGCGTCACCTCACCTTGTTCCCTTCACCAGCCGTTCTAGATTTTGCGAACACGTCCTGTCAGTTGACGGCGAGTAATTCGGAATACCGCTCTCTTTTTCATTGTCGGTGGCCGATGCCAGATCTTCCTCACCTACCAAGCTGAAGATAGACGCGTTTTTTGTCGTTGAACCATTAGAAAGTTTCTGGCGTTCCATACGAATCGTCTTGTTGGCTTCTGTTATGATCGCTTTCTCCAGCTGATCCCACGTACCTTCTGGGTTGATGAATAAGGGGGGGCTTTTCTCAAACTGGCGGCAAATGAACTATGGAAAGCGGTCCTCCCCTCAAAGTTTTCCGGTCGTCTGATATCCAACTTCTGCTGCTGTCCGGATGATCTACAATAAAAAGGTCTGCCAGCATGATCGAACAAACTGGGACCGACCACCCTATGCTCTGTGCCAATCTCATCGCTGCGCATCACTTGTGTGATGTGCAAACAAAAATGTCGCTCTTCCGGACGATCACGTAGTAAAGCAGATGAATGTGACCCCTTCGTGGATGACTTCACGTAAAGATATCGCTCGCATCCAGCTGGAATCTGGTGCATGTGATAGTCGGCTCGTGCGTAGCACACAGATGGAGCAGATGATCACGGTTCTCGTTGATTGAACTAATGTCGTGTGGCCCGAGGACTCCCGGTCAAGCTACCGAGTAGCGTCCAGCTGGAGAGTTCAAGTCACCTTAGACAAAGAGTCGGTCGCTGACCAGTGCCGGTCGGATTGTGGCGTGAAGCTGACTACAGAACCGGTCTTTTGTATCATCAATGTGATACATAGTTGGACCATAAACAACAACAAATGTGGCACACTTACTTTGACCGAGTCACAGTCGCATGGCCATGATTTGAGGTGTGGTGCCACGTGGTTCGTTTGATATCAAACATTGATACGATCGACAACTGCGAACCAGATAGCGTATTCCTGAGCACTGTCTACCATATAACCTATCCAGCATCTGCTTCTTGGAACTAACATTGGTCTGCGAACCTTGTCTCACTCAAAGCTGCTAGTTTAATTCTGTAGTGACACATTTCCATCGCGACCAGTGTCATGCGGCACCCGGGCCGTCCAGTGCAGCATCGGTTCGATAGTGTGTGAAAATTTCATGTCTCTAGGATAATTTTACATTCCCCGGCGTGTCTCGAGTAGGATGTCGTGTTACCGAGACTTGAGTGCTCTGGAGTTCGCGGTGGGGTGATCATTGAGGAGGGTTTGACAGTAGCATACTTTCGCATGTCCACCATTCCGGCAACTACAGATGTGGCCATCCAGCGAGTGGGAGATAGCGGACACAAATGAGCGCTTCGGACCCACAGTCTCGTAGGTGCAACAATATCGGCCACCACCTACCAAAGTGCGACAGCTTTATGCAAACGTTATGCAAACCATGAATGGATTGAGAATAAGGTGACGTTACGATCAAGTTGTGATACTCTATGTTTCAACCACACAGGACTATCTACCTCTGGACAGTAACGTAGTGTTATTCTCAAGCTGTTCGTTGATAACAGGTTAAACATGACACCAAAACTTTTCGACTTTATTCGTACTGGATTTGGTACGGATATCTTACGACTGGCTGATAAAACTTCATTTTGACTGGTTGCTACCCTTGGTAAGTATGAGATGGTTGAACATAAAGAGACTGAAGTCTTAGTCGGCACTGCTTGTACACAAGCCTGACCACCATGTCTGCGTCAGCCAATTATTTGATTTTACAATGTGTAAACAGTATCACATGCAGTCTTATTTTGTCATATAGTCACACGCTTCAGGCAAATCTGCTTAGGATTCACCAATGTTGTCTCTAGATGTGGGATTATATGTGAGCTGCACGCCCTGAGATAAACAACACCCTGTGTGCTGACATTTCACATGATTAAGTTAATATTGGCTAAACGTCTAGGAGAGGGGATGAATGTTATGATCCCAAAGTTTTCCTGACAAGTCTCTGGTGTGTTTTCAAATGAGAGTCAACGCGTACGTTAACGATCTAAAAATGTAGGTTGCCGTTCTATTAAGTGGGGAATCTTTGAAGTTAATCAAGATTTAGAGGTATCTTAAAAAAAGACACTGGAACTTGCAATAAGGCAGCACAACAAACGGATTAAACCAAGAAAATGGCGGGTGGGATGAAAATGCTATAAAATGTAACTGAGTGTTGTAGAGAATGCTGGGGGAGATTGCACTTCTGTCTGAAATAGACGAAGATGTGCAGCTGTCGACATACAACGCCGTGAAGTTTGTACCGGTTGAGGAAATCATACAGCTAACGAACTTAACAGAGAAAAACTCAGAGCTTCAGACTATTCAACAAGTTATTGTACTTGACTCCATCTTTACTTTCAGATAGTGGAAGGCAGGTTGTATATCGAGACAACCGGGGACATAGCAACCAACTACGGCCTAGGTACTCCTGAATGATTAGTTGAGTTTATTTGTTAGTCAACCCGTGGAGTTGTCACATTTGAATGGCGGTCCATTACATACAGGTTTTATTTTCTATACCTTATGCTTTGAGTTCAAAAGGAGTTTCTGACCTGTTTGTAGAAATATATTTTTTAAACAACCATTCTCAAAGAGTACGTTGTGTATCAATTTAATGTTACTGTCGTCCTGTTCGGCCCACGTATGTGGCCTTGCATCCACATCGAAACTGGTATATGCAGTGAGATTTGGCGTACGGATGTAGTAACACTTTCGCCGGGAGGTTAGGTATTCGGCTTGTTGAATACAGCAGCGTAACAGAGGACGTGTAGAACTTTTGAATGACTGCTGTTCGAAGTCGCCAACTGAGTTGCTCCATCACATTATTAAAATCATAAGTTCGTTGTATAATGACTCTCCGCTTGGATATGGTCGGCTGTTTTGTTACACCATGGTCAGATTTGCTGTGTCGTTGCACGAATGCTGAGGGATAGCCATTGGATTGCAGATGCTGCAGTTCACTGTGCAAACTGTTCTGAATACATATTTTTCTGGCATGTTGGAATAATGTACGAACCAGAGTACCAATTTCAATGTGGATGCCGCGCCAAACAGGTGGACAGAACAAAACGACATTGGTACAGTCGACTAGTCGAGCCTATTCTGGTTTGGGTTAATCGTGAGGTGAAACAGGTCCGAGCAACTTTTTGCACCATCAGCGCAACGCAAACAACATCCTCGACTGCACGTCACTTGCTGACCTCTGGGCATAAGATCATCAAAGCATACGGTTTAAACGTCGTTTACACTACCAACAACCGAGAACTGCTTCACTTCATTGAGGCTGTTGCTATTCACAGGTGGCAATCACTCATATGCCAAAAAAACGAAATAGTCGTCAGTGTAAAATTGTCTTAATAAACAAACAATTTCATTGCTCGTGTGTGCGTGCGTGAATGAGCGAATTGTGTGTGACCATGCGTTCTTTCCATACCTTGTTTGTTTATGGTACAGAAACACAAACATTGCAGGATGTACCTAGTGAGATGAGGTAACACATCGTGTGGTTTGTCGTTTTTTTACTTTTGTTTATGAGTAAGTTTTCAAAAACAATTTGGGTGAACCGAATGTTGAAACAAACAGCAGTTATTCAAGTTCACAAAACATCAGTTCACAAAGCAACTGAACGTTTCTAAGGTTGAAGTCCACAGTGATCTGTCAGCCAAGGACAGCTAACATATGTAAAACCGGTAAGTCAACAGATCGCGTGGTTGAATACACGTGAAACAGTTGGATAATGACAAGCCAACAGATTACCAACTCAAGTGGAAAATAGGATGGAATCTGACCGTTAAGTCCGATGACGACGATGACGTTTCAGGTCCTCAGAGCGGAGCCCACACTGGACCAAATGCATCATCTGGACTGGAGAGGTCATTCATCCGTAAACACGTAGGGCCACAAAGAAAATTTAACATAAAAATATACTAAGGGATCCGTACTAATCGTGAAAGTTTACAGAAGGATGTGCGATGAACGCTGTTCAGAGAACTTTCCATCAAGGTACAGGAAAACGTCGCAGATGTTTAAAAAATAATTCATACGCTGAGAGCGATTTTCATGAATTCGAACCGATACTTCGTATTTGACCGACGAATCTAAATGTATTGTACAAGCATAACTGTGCAAACAGTTTTCGAACGGATTGGATAATTCTACAAGCCATTTCGTCTTTGACTAATATATCAACTTCATCACACCCAGTAGTGGATGAACTGTGTACCAACAATATTGACTTCTGGTAACCTGCACGGCAGAGCATAGCAGACCCCCTGGTCGTAGTCTCAAGTAGGTCGCGGCAGATATCAGGTTATCTGTGAATGTCTCTATACGTGAGCGATATGAGATTCACTGCGAGGATAATATTCAGTTTCTCAGTGTAATCGCTTTAATTTTCAGTGGTTTCGAGAAACTTCAATTAATATATCAATGTGAAGTGCTGCGTTTAATCAAATATAATTTCAAACTGCGTTTACAGTTCTAGACTTTCACTCACGATGTGGGCAGCAGATCTTTAAACCGAGGGAAGGCGCCAAACCATAAAATGATCAGACTGAACAAAGTATCCAACTCAAATTCCGGTTGGACGGGGATTTCTGCCCACTGCCCAGTGAAGTTGAGATTGCGCGAAAGGAAACCCCACTTCTTTCAATTTCGTTCCGAAACCGCTTGTTTCTTTAAAGACTTGCATAATTCCAGTTCATCTTGTGCAAGACTTAATTGTTGCACTGCTGCAAAAGTCTGTCCGAATTTACAATCGCCTCAACAAATAACAGACTTTTCGACTTAATATGCAGTCATCGGATGTTGTTTGTTCAAGTGTCGCGCTTGTCTTTGTCTCAAAGCGACTGGATCGGCGGACAACGCGCCCGGTTATGCCAACGCAAAGGCATGGTGTGAACGACCAAGCAAGCGGCCACCAATGGACTGACCAGCAATCTAACATTTATGTAGCCAGTCCGATCGATATTCGTTCAACGTCCAATCCTAAGAAAATTTTGGCGGCCTCCATAAGGATTATCAAAAAATGGTTTGTCGTCTGTGTCACTCTTTTTATCATCGTGATGCGTGTTAACATCTGTGGTTGTGCTTTGACTCAAAAGTAAGCTGGATCACAAAATGGTAATGAAAATGTAAACGTTCACATTGCGCAACAAAGTTAACCAAACGTCTCTGATGGCTTCTTCGTTTGTACACAATGTCACACTGTATGATGGGGAGTGCAAGCATATTACTTGAATATGTAGCAACCATATCTACTGATGGCATCATTAACGCATTTCCTTACTCTGTGGACTCAATCTAAAATTTACTAACCCCAGTACAACGAGACCGTGACGATTTTGCACAGGATCACAGTTTGAGCAAATATTTTCCTCAGAAGTGCATTTCCCAGCTTTGTAAGCAAAAAGGATCGGTCATTCTGAGGCGTGAAACTATTGTATGTTGAATCACCAAGGGTACTTTACAAAAATACTAGCGTCCAACGAATGGTACTCTGTGCGTCGCAGACAGATTTTCTTTGTTGTCATTCTCTACACCCTTTATAGGATTGTTGCGGATTAGAAGCTGAGAACAGTTACATACATTTGCATCTGCTTTGGACGGTTTAAAAGGGAAATACAAGTCAGACGGTTGTTTCCTGTTCAAAAGGTCGGTAGCAGAAAAATTGCGGAAGTAGGAATCAACAGATAATTCCCGTTTGCGTAACTGATTTAGGCAGAATAGAAATCTAGTGCCGTGATCTATTTTCTACCTCTACGTTTCACTGTCTCACAACAATCAATTCCCTCCAAAAAATAAAAAGGCAAGCGCGAAAGCGAACTAAGCGTAATAGTTGAGCGGTCTGGATAATACCGTCAGACAGGTTGGTTATCTCGGCCAGTGACATTGTTATGAGACAGACTGGGTTTGCTTGAAACGTGCAATCTGAATGGTGAATGTTTGTCATCTTACAGTCATCTATAGTGAACGTAGCCGATAATTCCTATGCTAAGTACAACAGGTATAATACGTTTAAACTAGTATGTAGCCTCTCACTTTCTGTCAACTTGTCCAATATACGAGTCGACAAATCTGCTGGTCAAAGAAACGCTAACAAACAAGATTCCGAAAAAAATGAAAAAAAGATCAGAAGTCATTTTTGAAACTTTATAGTGGACCGCTTGTCGCATGATAGAAATTTTCAAATGCCTTTTCACTTGGAATTTAAGTCGTCCATTTTGGTTATAGTCAGTGAGCTATCGGAGTTGAGGATTTTACATTCTGTAACCCGGAGACTTTGAGCCAAACGGTATTGTTCCGGTTGAGCGGGTTGATGGGTTCCGTGCTTTCTACCCTGTTAGTCAACGCGTCTTTCAGGGAAGTGCTAAACAAGGTTAGAATCAAGTCACCTTTCAGATGGTGTGATAAATATGCGGTAGAGTTTTTAAAGGTATATTCAGATAAACTCTTATCCCTACACTTAGGTCTCAAAGTCTTATTAGAACGCCAACCACTATTGTTTCGATAATGTGAAATAATTGGCACATGTGACAATATGCCCCATGGCATTCTGCCAAGTTTTTAAAAGCCTCCTCAACAGCTTTTCCAGCGTAATTTTCATATGCTGGAAGTATACATTACTTGAAACACGTCACTACTAGTCTAGTTCCATACTTAATAAGCTTGTTGGTCAGACAATATTGGAAGAAGAACTGGCCCTCACAAAAGCTCAGTCGTTCGTTAGCGATAACCTTTTGGTCAGGATTGTGAAGTATGTATGAGTACTATGAGCTTATGTATCTCACGCATTCCAAATTGCAAATAGTTTATCTCATCTTGGACATGCGAATCTTATGCGACAGCTGCCGTGACGAAATATTCTAGTAAACAGATTTAACTTGTGCTATGACAGGACCGTATATCATATGGCTTGCCTCGTACATACGCAGTATTTTGCTGCGCACCTCTTGCGAAAAAAAAACCACGTATTACCATTTTCATAGATAAGCATTCTCACTTCAGGATGTACCAAAATCGAAGTTTATGCTTATTATAAAACTTATCGTTGCTGGTAGCCAGTGGTTGGCGCTGGTTTTATTTTCAGAACTGACCACCTCATTGATCAACTGTATGGATGAAATTGTCTCCACAACCAAAGTCAAAATTACGTAACAGTGGGCATTGGTGGGCGAGAAAAATGTAATCAACACCGTGTCACGCAATGAGCGTGAGTGAATGTGTAATCTGATCTACGAATTGATTCATGACACGTGATTCCTCTATCAACTTAATGAGCGTTTCATTGTGAGCGTGTGCTGACATGCTTTGGAAGTAATTTTGACCTAAACCCAAAGACTGAATTAAGTTTGGTGAACATTTTCAACCTTCCAAACACACTGGAGTTTGATTAGGATCAGAGTGAGCCAAGTTTTGGGGGGAATGTAACAATTCACAGTGAAAGAACAGTTACAGACTGCAGTAACTCCGGAAAGACTTCGACAATTGTCCAAAGTAAATTAGACAGCACAAGGGTTAATGCTGTGAGGGACACTTTCTGGGATGAGTTCTCCAAAAAATTCCATATTTAAGACTGTAAGCAGCGCGCCGACAAAAAAGGGAACCTTCGTTACTTTGGATGTAGTTCAAAAAGGACGGTACTGTTTAACCTACGAGGCAAATGAACACGGTATACAATTCATCACACTTCCTGTTTACCTCTGCTCTAACACAGAGTCTGTAGGCTTGAAGATCCCATTGTCGAGCCATTCTTTTATCTGTTCCTTAAGAAGGAGTTGTATCAGTTAAGTGTTCCAACTGTTCTCAAAAGGAATCCGTGTCAAACGCCAGAAGTGGCTTGAGAGTGGTGAGAAAGGTTCAGTCAATAACGCGACTTTCTTCTACGTGTATAGCACTGGTACCTAGAGAAGTTTGATGAAACCTGTCTGGTGATCCTTCGATTGCTATTCAGTTCAATACAGTCGTCCGAATGCAAATCCGGTTCATTGTCGGAGTTGCTGTAATCAAATTAATCCACGCAAGATCGCACAGCCATAAACTGTATGTTCAATTTTCCGATTGATTAGACCGATAGTGAGTTATCTCGGTTCAACCAACGAGCGAACTTTTCACTACTTACCCAAACATTTTGCAGCCTCTCTGCCCATCATCCCACCGTAATCTATAATTCAGCCCCTCCACTTTATTGTCTTTCCGTCACCTTCCAAGACTAATATGAGCTTGCTTCATTACTTGGAAGTTTCAAAAATAAACCGGTTAAATTTTTATGTTGCAATCCTGCCTGGAACAGGTCTTATAAAACATTAGTTTTCTAATGCAGCTATATGGATATTAGTTGTGATGTTCAAATAACATCAGTCTTTACTCTTTAAGTTAAACGCGATTAAAGGTATCACTGTCAACTATTCCGTAGGTGATCAAGTCTTGGAGATTTTTCATGAAGGTTGATGGATAAAACGAACTATGGAAATATAAGTAAGTTACGTTATTTTGGTATCATGAAGCATACCGTTAGTCTGATGATTAGATGAACTACTAAGGGGTGTTCTCTAGTTTATATAAACGCCTGCTTGTAAGAGATGTGGTTTTCTACAAAGAAGAATACACAAATGTAGATACTATCTTCATCATGTGATCTGCTAAAATGTCTTCCAACATTGTGAGGTTACCCCCAGATTGTTAGATTATATTATGTGTCTTCCAACTGAACAGACCTACTTCTTTCAACTACCTGAAAGATTCGTACAATAGCAGTCGACAAAACCAACGATATCTCGGTGAACAGTTGATTGGAAATAATAGCTTGAAATGAACTCAGTCCAAAGGGAAATCTATAGTGGAAAACCTAGTTTGAATGCACGCCTCTGAGTTGCTTTCTACAACCTGGTAACTTTTGCCTGACCTACTATAATGAAACAAATTGTTGAGTCCAGTATTTACAGGCCGCTAGTTATGATCTGTTTTTGGTTGGCTTCATTCTAATAGGTGACTGATTGTGTTAATATAGGGCAAAGTTTATAAATAAAACCGAGGCTTACTGAAAAACACAATAGATTATTTTTTGTGGGCATGAGGAATGCTAAACAAGTATAAAAAGAGCTAGTTCAGGTTAAATGACAATAAGAGCACACAAACAAACTGGATTTGGTGTCTGGTACAGATGACGTTGAAATGATAAACTTTTGAATTCTAAAGCTACTGTTATTATAAGTTAAAATCGTCCGAGCGTCCTTAGCCCTAAACTAGTCAGAATTGTGGACATGAAAATTGACTGGCACTGAGGAAAAAACAGCAAAGCAATACATCATTGGCTTATTGTTAACGTGTCCGTTATCACCCATTCAAAGTGATTTTTTATTGACGGTGTCTGGCACAGACAGGGCGACGATAATTTAATCTTGTAACATAGACAGAAGATGCACTAAATTGATTCTGAGTTTACCTGTGCCAGTCTACACAAACGATAAAAACACGCACGTAATCGATTTGAAGACAAGAATACTTCCCGGTTACCTAATCCGCAGGGTTGGTGAATTAAAATGCAGTAATGTGAACCCATAGGTTATTTTTTTTCACACTTAACTGGGATGTGGATAGACCAGTCAGTCTGAAGATAGTGATACGAATGAAGTTCTATCTGTTGTGTCACATGTCTATAAAAATACGAACAGCTGAAAGAATGGATGATCTATTGTTCAATGAAGTTAGAAGGTTGCCTGAACCTAAACAATCCACATGAAGATGGCTCCTCATAATGTGCTGTTAAACAGGTCAATTCCTGGATGTACAATATGTTATTATGCACTTCTCGTAAAATATCCTACTGCCAGAGGTCTTTCTGTTAGTAAGCATTAGAACATGAGTACTGAAGCGAACTGAACCAAACGAGGGTGTCAAAGTGCCCACTGATATGCATCGTTCATTGGCTTTGGTGTAGACCACTGAACGACTTCCCAGTCTGTGTATGGGTTTGCATAAATAAACACTAATTTGTCTTTGTTTTTCAGGTAAACATTTATCTATCATCGCTGTGTGATGTAAAGTAATTGGTATCGTTCACACTTCTGCAAACTGCTGACGTAATTGGCAATTACCGCACTGTCTACAGTTATTCTTTGAAAAAAGACGTTGCAAATTTGTGTTCAACGTAGTACGGGAGTGGTACTGCTCGTTAGTATTACGCAATGGACTCAAAACACTGACGTGGTTGTTTAGAATGAAAACAAGTTGATACACGCGTTTTTAAACAAGTCATCATTATGTCACCATATTTTTAAAGAATAAATAATAGATGCTGATTAGAGCATGAGATAAACGCAATAGTATTTGGAAAACGAGAAAGTCTAGTCCGCCAATAGAGTAATTTGGACAATCTGCCAATCTTAACTCAGGATGAACGGAATGTGAGTTCATTAGGAGGCGAATAGTGAGCCATGGGTTCACGCTATGACCTGTCTGTCAGATGCTATACAATAGCGCCTGTTAGTGATCTTCTTACGGCGCTTTTAAGTCATACTGTTTGGTGCTCCCTTTTGTGATCACCAACTGTCGTCCAGTGACTCGTGAAGATTTCCATACCCATATGCCGACGTCTACGTTAACACAGTTTATGTTATATGTTCAAATTTAAGGAGATCATAAAAAACTATAGTGTCGACAAAAAGTTTATGCGTTCGTTTGATTTCGTTTCAGTGTTTACAAGTTTGCCACTGGTAGAGACCGTTGGGTATACTGAGACGTCTCAGATTTAAAAAAATCGATTCCGATTTCATCTTTGAAAGAGTTGCTATTTTTTGCTGCATATTCAATGTGCAATTTATGTTCATTGGATCACTTTATTGCCAAATCGAGGGCATAGCTATAGGATACCCATTGGCCCTTTGCTCAGTGGCATATGCATGAGCGAGCTTGAACACGGCAATTCGCGATTTGCACAACAAAGTTCCCATGACAGGCAAAACCCAAACGTTTTCATTACCATACACGGTTCCTCTCCGGCTTCCACTCTGTTTTGAACTGCACGCTGGACCCCTCGGAATTTGCCTACAGTTGGGGTTTTAACTTACTTTTTTGCTATACCCCCCAGGGCGACTTCCACCAAGTAACCAATAAAACGTAAATTCCTTGCAACGGGCAACGTCATTTCTCCAGATATTGAACCCACAAGTATAATACGGTCACCCTTCGTGTGCAAGGTAACTAAAATCTTTCTTCTCTCTAACGTTATGTGTGTGATACAGTGTATATCTTAGCAGTATATATGGTTTATTTGATGCATAAAGTTTATCCAGCAGCCTGTTTTCAACCATCACTATACTTTAACCATTGAGTCTCTGTGTCATTATAAACATCTTTGCTCATCAGTGACGATTTTGGGGAGTAGAAAAGACTGGTGGAATATCTTTACGAGGTGTTTATATGGTTGTCTTGTCATATTTACCTGAGGATATAGACTTCGGATCTTGCAAGTTTAAAAGAAACGTATTTATAATAGCTGTCTGTCTTTCACTATCTGTACTAAGGTTTCCAGCACTGGTGCTCAGTCCTGTAGAGGGTGGACTGTTCCGAATGTCATACAACGCTCCGATACAATGATCCACTGTAAATTTACATCTACCGCAGATCAGCAAACGACGACATGAGTAACTACCACATACACGATGAAGAATTTATGGCCTGGACTGCTACCATACTTGAAGTTGTTGAAGGAAATTATAGAGCGATAGATAAAAAAGTAATCTGTTGAACGAAAAAGTAAACGAAACGTTGAGAGTTGATGAGGAAAAAAAGGGTCAACAATCTCACAAACGATTATTCGCTATCGACTACGACAATGCAATTTCCAGGTGCGTTTATACCCAGTGATATTGACGGCCAAAGAATCCCCAAACTGACAAGCAACATCTACAGTTCATTAGTCAAGAGATTTATTACCCGTTACGATGTCACGGCCCGCGAACTTTAACCGTATGCACGAAAGTCATGTGACTGACATACTAAGCCGATGAGTTCGATTTGCACATAAACGTGAAATGATCAGCAGACTGAAGCAATCAGCCTTCTAAATCAAAGATGGGTTCAAAAAGAGTCAAACACTTGACAAAAGTTCACATATTGTTGTCGCAAAATGCATACTACTTAAGCAAGACATACAGTTCAACACAGTGTACTCGAACTAGCCAAGCCGGAAAATGTCGTTGTAATATCTGTCTCATCATTCTCTGAACTTCTAAGTTCTCTGTTCAACGCGTAAGTTATCGTCTAGTTGATCGGAAAGGGGAACAGCTGGTATCTAGGTAGCGGAATACATCAAGTAGAAACCATTGCAGATGACTAGTCGAAGAAGTATAGAACGACATAAAATGAGTCCGACTGGTTAACGTAGTTCACTAATGTTGGATTTTATCGCAAAAAGAAAATGGATTTCAAAAATAATAGGCCGCTGACTGAAAAGAGATGTGGAGTACCCTAAAGCCCTCAGTAAAACAGTCACAGGGTTGATATGGCAGCAACGAAATCGGAAAAGTAAGGGTTTTTCACGTATTTTGTTATATCTGTTTCAGAGTTTGCCCTACTTTAAGACCTGTGATTTTGTTGGATGTGACATAGATGAGATTATTACCTTTATGGTGGTCAGATTATGCCCTAATAGCCTTTCTGAAGATGGAAACTGTTAAGAAGTCGCTGCCTTCCGTAACGAAAGCAAAAGTCAGTCATCGTGGCACAAAGCAGATCTCGACTTACTGAGATTCTATTGGTTATTTTATAGACAAGACGCATCAGTAAAATGAAGAATTACAATTGATGCTGACGCTTTGGCTTTCCAATTGGTCGGCTCCACTCCGCTTGTAGCTCGTTTGTTCTAACGCGTGATGCACTTAAAAAACTTGTTTTACTCCCATGTTCTTTATAACAAAATCAGATGCAGCTTGCCGGAGCAGCTTGCCATTATGATTGGTCCTTGCGCTGGCATACCAGTCTGCTCACATTGTCAAAACTGATTGGTCGTATCCTTCTGTGAATCACTGGTTGACTTCGAATCGATGCGTTTGTCCAACCCAATCGCTTTGCATCCAACATTTCTTCGTGGCATAATCCACTCTTGTTTTGTGGTAATCCTTTCCCCTCTTTGAGGAGGTGCTCTTCATCCGGTGGTATTCGTTTTCTCGAATACACCCAATTCCTCCTCTTCACTATACCTCCGGAATGTACTTTGTATTACCGATAATTGCAGTACCTCATCATCACTCCTTCGACCCATCGCCGTGAGATTTCTGAAATGTACTCTACCACACCCTGACTCCCACCTGTAGAACTGGTAGGTCGCGGGCTCTTTTGTCGTAGTAAGCATTCGTCTCTTCAAGTCATCGTGCATGTCGGTTTCGTCCGGCGATTGGGGTTTTAGCAGTTCTCTTATTATCGGTAGATGCGCTTGTGTTCTTCTTCCCAACATTCATTGAGCTGAGCTGAGGGGCATAGTTTCCGTGGGAGTAGTCCCTTTTATCGACGAGCATTGAATATGGATTATTACCAGATAATTATCTCAATTGCAGCAGTCTCTTTGCCATTTTGACCGCCGCTTCGGCCTTACCACTGGACTGACTGTAATACGGACTGCGTGTACTGTGCGGGAATCCCCACTTTTTAGCAAACATTCTAAAATCCATGCAACGAACTGTGGTTCGTTGTCTGAAAAGAAAACCTCAGGTATATCATAGCGCGCAAACTGGGCTCGCAGTTTGTTAACAACCTTACTGGACATAGAGGAACTCAGCCATCATAACTAGTAGAACTCGCTGAAGTGATCTATTGTGATCATATATTACTTAGTGTTAAATGCGAAGATGTCCAAACTGTGGAATCGAATCACATCTTACCTATACGCACCATCACATTGACCCGGAATAGATCGTTTGTACGGTTTACGGAAATCCGGACAAACACTCCATATTACTCAAATAACAAATGTTGCCCACCAGTAAATCAATTGCTATTCGATTCCGCAGACAGGATCTTTGTTCTCAAAGGGAGTTCGTGCAAACTATGCGGTTTTCGTGGCTACAGGTTACATCAGTAACATCATCGACGACTTCTGTTACTTAATTATGCAAGGTTCTCGAAACGACTCCCCACACTCACTACCAACTACTCGTTTGGGTGGCTTAATACGTTTGTTTGCAATCTTGTACGCTTTTATATGGGCCAGTGGAAGATGCCTTAATATTGATTTGCTTCTATCGAACTGTCTGGATCTGATAAAAAAATTATCGAAAACAACTTTCCGTCACGGTTGTCAACTAAATGGAATTCTTTGCAGACTTTGGTTTTGACCGACCTACCAGCCATTATTACCAGCGTCATCGTCTGAACTCTATGAATGAATATCTGCGATTGTTAAAGTCATTACGCAAAGATAACAGACGCATAGTCAAAGTATGGGGCGTATTTGGTAAGGAGTCACAATATGCATCTTTACTGAATCTCATCAGGAGTGATCCTGAAATGTTTGAAGCTTGACGACACCATGAAGTTCCAAATACTCATCATCGTAGTGTTTAGGGACTACTCACAATAGTATTAACAATTCTACTAACGAGCCCTACCCCTACTGAGTACTACGATACTTTACGTGGTCAGTTTTTCATACACCCGTTCGACAGCGTAAGGCTGCTTAGATGATACTGTTGTTTCTACCTTTGTCCACGTGACACCGCTAGTGGTCCCACCGGAATTACTAGACATTACAAACCTTGTGGTCTTGAACAAAACTCTTAACCAACGGCTTTCTTCTCGTGCATATTATTGGTAACCAACAGAAATTGTTTGGTTGTTGAAAAGGAGGTGTAAGCATTTATAGGAGCCCTGAGAAAACTGAAACACTACTAGCTGCTATTCTCTTCATCTAGGTAATTCGCAAATTTCCACTGTTTTAAAGTTTGGTTCGCATCAACAAGAAAATTGAAGAACTGAAGAATCGAACTCTCTTTTTCTATTGCTATTTGTCGACTGTCTGAGAATGTCGACCTGAAAATGGGTGTTTTGATTCGAAAGTCGTGGTAGTTAGTTTCAGTGGGAATGAACTTGAAACAGCCCCACGATCCCACTTACATTACTCTGTAACACGAGTTACATACTTTGATAGTGATAAAACGTTCTATGCGTAATGCATGGAAACCAGTACTGCTCGATGCTATTTGCTGACCGTGCACCACAGTTTATCTTGCCGTTTTTTAACTTGACTGAGCCTTTTGAACAACAAGGCATAAACCTCCAGGCTGGTCGTTCTTCATTTGAAATTGAAGATCAAGATTGTTGAAAGGCATTTTTTCACTTGTTGACAATGGGGAATTACGGTTGACTTGGATTGAACAATTAAGTACTGTTCAATTTATATCAACCAGTAACAAAAGATGGCTTGAATAGTTTGTCAAAACTGTGAGAAGACGGATTGTTTAGAGTTTAACCTATCCTGTCAGCCACATATAAACCACATGCAGAATATATCACCGAAGTCCGCCAGAACGATAGATGTACGGAGTAAGCTTGAAATCCCATGACTGCTGTCAACAGGGGTGGAGTGCATGCAACCGTAACTCGTGTGCACACATTTATTGTCTTTACATGATCAACGCTGTTTTACTGTTGGTCTGAATTTTGTGACTTCGGTCTCGTAGCAACGAAGTGAACCGGTTAACCGAATTGATGTTATAAGCTGTTTACAAGATTTTATCCACAATTGATGACATCATGTGTCAGGCTCGGTTATTCACGTGACTGTTCGTTCGTAGCATTCCATCTCCCATGATTACGATCGTCTGACTCTAAGTTCACTCCACTCAGCTATTGTTGACACCTGTCTTGCCACATGCTTCGTTTGCGCCTAGTATGTAGCTGACGTGGTAAATCGATAAGTTAACATCCGGCCATATTTAGCTTCTTGCTGGGTTAATAAACTAGATCGAAGGAATGCATGCTTTAAAAGCTTAATGCAGCCTCTCGCTGCAATTTGAAGAAAAACCCTGACCTTTGAAATATCAGTTGAGGTTGACAGGGCAATTATTATGCCTTCTCTCGAGATAACCTAACAATCTTGATATCCCTTACATCCGAGTGTGACTTTGTTTGCATATGGTAATCTATTTGTCCTTAATGTGCGCTCACTGGATCACTGGTCAGCACTTTCACCTCATTGGAGTGCGGTCGGAATTCTAAACAGGTTTGTGGCAACCATGTGTATTAGTTCCAACAAGAGCGAAACTCCAGCATATTACTTCTTTTAGAAGGAGGAGGGTAACACTTCATAAAAACACAATGGCTACGTCTAATTATCAGCAATTTGCAATTTGTCTATAAAACTTTTCAGTTATTACTTTATCCACATCAGGATCAGTATGCTGCTGTTAAAAGCCTCCAGTTTTGTGCATATAAGTCTCCTTAAATTGCTTGTGCTTTATCATCCGTGGATTTACACAACGTCAAATGGAATATGTAAGACTGGGAGAAATGCGAGGAAAAAATGTAATATCCTCTAAAGAAAATGAGAGGACTTTTATTCGGAATCAATGCCATGTGGACAGAACTCGATTAACATCACCTGTCAACAGAAAACCGGAGATAGGGAACCACTCAGTGGAAGCTTTCAGCAGCGACTGTAACGGTTGCACATGAAAAGTGGACGGGAATGTTGACAATAAATCAAACAAAATGTGTCAAGACATTTCCCATTTTCGAACGAAGATCTGACGAATTTGGCAGGCGACCAGATTCCACAGAATTAAAAGCATAGCGTGTGCTTTGACAGATAGCTGGGGCTGGTTAGTTTATATCATTGTTTCTCAAGGCGAGTGACATCACCTCACGGATGGAGGTGGAAGGATGAAAGATGGCTATTACGAGCAAATCGACTGCAAAATGGCAAGAAGCTACCAATACTCACTCATTCTTGGTCAGCTACCCTACTTAAATGCGCCGAATCACAAAACAGAATACCGGATGAGTTTTGAAGTAACGTATCAAAGGGAACTGAACTTCTTATTATAATCCATAAAACATTCATTACACTTATTGTGAGGACGCAAGAGGAAGGAAGATAATAGCGGTCAGAGGCTAACTCAGAACTCATGTAATTACTTTTGCTGGTAGAAAGAACCCTATCTATGAATGTGAATAAATACCGAAATGCGGGAAGATAATTGTCTTTCCAGCGTCATATTTGGTTGATCAGTGAATCAGTATAAATCTTGACATCGTTAACCTGGGTATCTGAAGCTTCTTCTGATTAACTTTCAGTTTGTTGTTAATTAGTTGCTTTTTTAGACTGATCTCTGAGCGGATATAAATATTTGCACTTTATTATAATCAACCTCGTTTGGTTCAGACAAGTATATGTCACCCATTGTCGGGGTGCCACCTGGATAGAACATATATATCAACCAGGTACATTTACCAAATTAAGTGACGCTTGGGATAATTCAGTCCTGTTGAACCAGTGGCTGATGGCTAGATGGTTACTGGCTGTCATACCTGAGAAAGAGTGATCGTGTGCTGTAATCTGCATAAAAGTGTAAAATGAAGACCGGTGATCCAAATAAGTTCAAGAAGAGTAATTTGAAGGATTTTCCAGAGCCGCCCGACATAGAAACCGGTAGTGGAAAGAGAATAAAGAGCGCAGGCTTCAAAGACGATAACCGTCACGAACCATAGCAGCATATACCAACCACAGCAAAAGTTTCACATATTTCACGGTCTTATTGGGCATTGTAGGAGGGTCTGGGACGAAACGGTGGTACATTAGATCTCGAAGGAGATGAGTGTGGCTATTAAATCATATATTAAATTTTCGCCATACTGGGACTGGATTCTACTCAATGTATGTAAATGAAAGTGGCAAAGAATGTGCTGTTGGGAAGTTAACGGAATAACTGATTAAAAAATATGTGAAATATTTAGTAACATCAGCAAAAATGTAGTGAAACCACTAACTTATATGTGCAGTTTGAAAACACGCTTTACTAAGCCGGATTCCAAGGTAATCGAAGAAACAGCACACCTGCCAACATGAGTGAGTGAGTGACACCATACTGTATATGGTTACACTCACACACGTTGTGTACATAGCAACTCCAAAGAAATTTGATCCATGAAAGTGTGTATAGTCCGAGATCTTGTCCAGTGACCTCCAGCTAGCTGAATTACTGGCGCACACGGTTGTTCCTTGAACCACAGGGATGCTCTTGTCACTTGCACCAGAGAGACACCACTAGAGATTTTTAACGAGTCTCGCATTTAGTCCCCCCCGCAAAATTTCTAAGTGAATGGTTTCCTATTCGAATCAGTTTACTCAGTTTACTAGTCAGTTCTCTTCGTCACTTAGCACATGCACTGAAGCTCCTAGGAGTGCAATTCTGTTCCATTCGTTGTCCTCATTCCCCGCCAGTGTATGCACAACCAGGCGGTTTATAAGGCTTTAGATGTCCACCGCTTACTCTATCTTCACAGACCATACTGGACAGTTTGCTTGAATCGCCTTACTGGTCAGCCCTTCTGTTACTCCCTTTAAACATCAATACAGAAGGTGATCAATATGTAGAACTTTCGAACCGAAATCCATCATTTCTTTTAAAACCATCAACCCACTACCCCGTGATCTCCCTGATAAACATACAAGGGTTAGGTTGAATAATAATATAACGTGGCCAATTCATTTTAGCGTTGTCTTTATGAAAATGAGATTGGTATACATTTTTATCCGTCATCCTCAATCCCTTCATTTCGCACTCCTTAATCAGCCAATTTATCAAAGTATATAGACTCCTCCTACGAAGTCGTTTCCCAGAATTTTTTCAGTGGATTGCACCTGGAAGTTGTGGTGAAATCTCTCGTAAAAAGCTTACTTGGTTTACAGATTCTGATTACGTTGCAACGTACGAAAATATGCAACAAAACCGTTGTCCGACTTGGCTTAACCCATTAATCCGGAGTTCCAAAAATGCATTCCCACATCATCTTCCATCTTCTGTTACCTGGTGCTAAGTATAACGTATACGGAAACCTAACCCTTCTGGTTAAAAGTCTGGCATGAAGATGAAGTAACTTTTTTATAACTGACACTGTTTATCGCTGTTTACTCATCTGTTTATCGACTTTTCATGACTAATGTTACCACAGTTTAACTTAAACTGTTTGAGTTAACTGCCATTAGTTTGCTCATGACGAGAGAAGGGCAGTTTGAAAATTCCCCTTTCAGGGCAGATGGGATGCACGCATCAGGTAGCAGAAAAATTGTAGAAGACACATAAGAACAAACTTATGACATAATCATACATGAGAACATCTAAAAAAATGGCCTAAGTTATAACTTCGTGAAATCCTATCAGCCAGTAGACCATATACACAATGTCCGTTGTGAACATCACTTAATTATCATACAGAGTAGATGGTTTAAGTTTTCGTAAATTAATCAGTTTACTCTACAACTAAGGGATATTTTAAATAGCACATATTAGTGGACGTCCTTATTCCTTATAATATTGGCCCACTAAATTGCAGTTGGGAGAACATAATTGTGATCGAAACAACAATTCCTTTCAGTACTAGACACGGGCACCTCATCCTATAAAACGAAGCAATATATAGAGTGCATACAGACCTGGTGTCTGTACGAAGATATTACTTTAGTGTGACCGCGCTATACTGGGCAGCTTGTCTGATCCGTTAACTTTTCGTTTTCCCGAAGTGTAAACAGCTCTTGTCAAAGTGTAAGTTGCGATCACATGGTTATTTAATTTCAACGATACAAAGGGGGTCAATACTCACTTATTTTGAAGTAGAAAGCCAAGCATTAACACTGTGCTCAAAAATCACTTTCGTGGCAGGGAAGTAAAGCAAACACTATGTGATCAAGATAGACACCTGCCTTGTTCTGTATAGGTGGTTATACGAAATGAACGAATTAACTATATAGCTTTCATCTTTCGTCAACTAATAGAGCATTTGGTTTCGTGGAAAAGGGAGTGATTGTGTGAGCGTCTTCTGTGCGCACGAAACTTGCCCACGACTTATAATTCACGAGCCACATGTTAGTAACTAGCTTGGTGGCCATCCGTTGAACCCATTAGACATTCAGCATGTCTTTCTCCAAACCGGTGTACACGGCTTGGTCGACGCATTTAAGCAGCGGTCTCAAATACACACTGTAAAGCGTTTGGAATGTTACCTTGTCCAGAAGGGGAAAGGTCCGTTTCATCAGTCCAAGAACAGTAAACTCCTCTTCCGCGGCCACTTCGTGATAATACGCGAAAAATACGTTAGACGACGTCCAGACGACCAGATTTTTTTTCCGGACCAATTTTCGTGTTGTCCACACTGTTCAGTGCACTGTGAAACACAAAGGTATTGCCCGAATCTTTACCGAGTGATAAGTATGCGTACTTACTGTCATTTAGAAGGAGATTGCAATCGTTTCATTATCGCTTAATCGAGTCAAGGCCCATCTTTTATGCACTAGGATCAATAGAGTCCCAGATTCTTAGGTCGTTAGCATAGGGAGGAGAGTTGCTGAAAATTTTATCCGGATGATCGTTGATGCAAATGAGAAACGGGAGATGACCAATCAAGGACTCTTCAGAAACCCTCACATAAACCGGGAAAGGAGGTGAAATGTCTGACACGGCTTTGACTCTATAATTTTTGTTATCAAGAAAAAATGTGATCCAGCGGTAAATCTCTCCCTGGATGCCTTGAGCTTCCAACTTATGTCTGACAACAGCATGTGGAACATGATTATGCACCCTAGCCAGAGCAAAGAAAATGGCGTATGAGATACTATCTTTGCTTCTTGCTTCTACCAGACTGTCCGTGAAGATAGGAATGTTTGTTACGGATGATCGATTGAGAACGGAGTTGTACTGCGTAAAAAAATATTTCTCAGGAAATGCGTTTTAGAAAGCACTGCAAGCGATGCTAGTAAGGCTAACTGGTTGGTAACCGTCAACAGAATGCCAGTTACCCGTCTTAAAATTTGGCATCATCGTGGCTTTTTTATGCGCTAAGAAAAATGTCCCTCCGAAGTACCTGTTCAAAGAGCTTATGCGGGGTTTCTACCAGACTAGCTGTCGTTTCTTTTGCAGAACCTTGAATGTACCTTATTTGAAACTAATGTACTATATGGAATAATTCTGAGTAAGAAGTACCAGCGTTTGATATGGGAAAGTCATCAGTAATGAGCGACGGCCAAATGTTTCGTAGAGGTAGAGTATGGTACCAGTTCGGTGATACAATGTTGTACACCTGCGACCACATGACAGGGCACATTCCCTACTGGTTATCAACCAGAGTATAAAAAAGCGCACTGATAGCTGAAACAAGCTTGAAGGACCGGAATTCGTCGATCGTCAAACACATCTTTCTTATCGACCACTTAGCTGATCCTGTCATACCGTTCAAGGCAGTTTTTTGCGTAATCGTAACCCGGAGTTGCTGGCGACTAATGAAGCAATGAACCGTTAGCACTCGAAAGTTTGAAACTATGTGGTAGGTTCGTTAAATTTGTATAAAATTGACTGGTTTCACGCAAGAGATTTATGGGAGCAAAGCGGATTGTTGCCATCCTGCAACATATTTCCCTCTGTTTTGACGAAGTGGATAAATGGAACCTAGTGTTTTGAACCAAGCAACAAACTCCTTCAATGCCATGTCTTCCGTTACTCGCCAAGTCAATTGTTCTGTATTCGGCCAGTCAGATCACAGCTTGCGAACTTCCAGACGTCACTGATATCATCTAAAAACATAATAGGATTTCTGAAATTCCGATGCAAACCTTATCCGGTGCATAGTAGTTTCTCACAACAACCATTCTGTAAAATTCTCTCTACTATTTGATTGACAGTCTGAATGTAACGATGATCCTTATGGCTATTCGAATTCTTCAATTCCGAGTAATACACAACACTAACTGGTTTTAAATCAACGCACACTTTTCCGCAAGCCCTCTAGCATAAAGTGTTACACACGTATATAGCCAAAAAAGTAATAGCGGCTCTAATTCATGATGTGCATAAAACGATGTTAGAAACGAAAAATAACGATATTACTAACAATAAAAATCGGTTCACATTTTTTGCTATTATTTGTTCCGGTCACGGGTGCTGAGTTTTCTCGAGAAGTGCACCAAATACAACCCCGGATTCACCTCAGTCTAATCTATGTCGGGAAGGATTCGTGCGTACATATTGTGATTGCAAAAGCCCTGAGCTCAGACAGTCCTTTCCGGTCAGTCGATGGTTACAAGATTTCTGAATATACAGATGAACAGACGGACAAACGTGACTAACGTTTGCACATTCATCACTAGTTCCTCTGTTTAGTTGATAAAAATTAAACATATTTGAATAGTACCATCAGAAATCCATTTTCATAAGTGATGATCATTGTTGTTATTTTTAGTATAACATTCGTTCATTCGGTATAATGTCGTACTACTCATAAGTATCACTGTGTAGTGTTCCAAAGAAACTCTAGCACATATAACCTACGTCCTGTTGAACTTGTTCTTATTCCTTAACCTCTGCCTTCCAAATTTACTTTAATAATTGCATATGGAAATTCCAATTTTTTAAGCTGCCTGATGCAAAAATTTCCTAGGCTGGTAGGTTTGTGTCCGGCTTAAATGTCTGCATAATGGTTTTATTGTTTAAGCTGTGATGAGCATATGTTTGGATGATGTATATATCATGATAATAGCAAGTTGCTTTCACTATTTATAGCTGACTTAGTTTTTAGTACATTATGATTGAAAAGTCAAATATTTACGTTATTGGTCAAGTGATGACAACAAACCGAGGTGTAATCTTCTTGGGTTCCTTATGCACGCACAGTCGCTCTCATACAAGGAAAAGTACAGTGAATTGGAAAAGCAATTAATGCAGTAATACCTAAAAGGTTTCAGTAAAGGTTTTCTCGTAAGCAAGTACACATTACTGGTTGCAGAACATTAAACTATTTGAAAGGCTTTCACAAGTATCGTCTTGGATGATTACAAATATCCGATATCACTAATGGCCCACTTACTGGCCCGTTCACAGATTGTTCCAGTGAAGACCCTACAGTTGACCAGTTTCCTAATGGCTACAGAATACTCCGCTTTACTTCGATACTCAAAAATAACACTACAATATTCCGATCTACTGTTTGTTTATTAGGGAGTCTGAATCTGCCTCGTTAAATAACGGTGTGTGGCAGTGAATCTCGCGACATATTTACTCATTGTTACTCACCGGCTCACTCTTGATATAGTGACATAACTGACTCACACAATATTGAATCATCTAGGTAGATGTGGCAAATGGCTAAATTGCTTCCTACCTACTTATTTTGTCAGAGATCGTTTGCTGACAATTCTAGTGGAACTTAGAGTCTGCCACTTCCATTGTACACTTATTCAGTATTATTATCGGAACCGAATGGTGTCTGCCCGTTTGACAAGGCAAATTTAGCCACCGTACAAATGCATTCAGGCTCTCTGTAACATTTAATCCTTCCTCCTATTTTACATGAACTGGTTTTGTTTCCCTGCTGGTGCGACTCTTTCAAAGTTTGCTGAGTGGTTATCGGTTAACATTCCACTTGTGTTCCTTTACCGCATTTGTTTACTGCGTAAAGTTGATTAACTGGGCAGTTCCCAAATCTTATTCTTTAGTACTTCTGAATGTTTGTTTGAATTTATTGTCATACTAGAAGCTAAGTTTAATATAAGCTTTCCGTTTACACTAGCCTGCGTTTGAACTTACATGATAGTAGTTAGTAGCCACTTTCTGGCAAATAAATCACAACACTGCCTGGACATTTGAAATATTAATTTCTTATAAACTGGGAAGAAAATAGTTATAAGTTCTTCTCTTCAAAATTTCCCAATGATTCTCCAGCTACCCATTACGTTCTCTCACGCATTACTGTCCTCATGTAATCTCGTCTACAATTCGCGGGAAATGTAAGATCATTTGAGCACATCAGCAACTTTGACAGTGTATGCCACACAGTCTTAACAGATTTCATTTACCCAAGCATTTTATTGTTCATCCATTTGCCCAGTAAATCCCTTCTCATTCTGTCCGTCGTCTTCTTTTCATCTGTTTTCTCGACGTACCATAAATACGAATTGGAAATAGTAATCATGAAATAGTACAACAATTTGGCATCTAAAAATAGAGGACCGTTCCTCTTTTATTGCAGCTCTCACACTCGCTTAAACCTTTGTGTAAACCAGTTTCGAAAAAAGTATCAGACCTTAAATTTTTACGTAATCGAGCGCATCAGTGATACATTCCACCGAAGTCCGCATTATCGGTATTCGTATTCATCATTAAGTGAACAAGTTGACCAACAGTTCAACGTTTTAGCAAGCAGGACCAGATAATAATATCCAAACGCTTAGAAAACTTTGTTCAAATCGTATCCATCTTGCCCGATTTTCTTGATCACTTGATCAATGTGTTCATCTTCTGGGCTCAGGCAAGTTGAAACAAATGAACAAAGTTTTAGTCGTTGCTTGACATTGAGAGATTTCAACTGTCATGAAATGGATATTCTCGTGCGCCAATCAGCTAAAAAACTTCGAAAAACTTTTTTGCTGGTAATAGTGTTCCGTATAAGCACATTTCCTCGATGGGGCCGGAAGTTGTGCTCAGACTCAACGTCTACGGGGCTGACGCCTTAACCACGATGCCAGTAACTTATTTATGGGGCAACAACTGATCGTATCAATATATAAAAAGCTTGAGTCTGGCGCCTGAACTCTAAGTGGATTAGATAAACCATTTACCAGAATACAAAATGTGCAATCGGACGAGATGGTTTTAATTTGATCATTTTAATCTCCAAAATGACAAAAATTTCTTTTAATAGTTAACTGTAATTCACTTTAAATGCACTGCAGTGGATTTTATGATTAGAGCAAAACTCAATTTTCATTAAAGCGATTTCGCCAACTAACTATTTATTAATGTTCAATAGTCAATATTCAGATATGAAGATTGTAACCTAGGCCTTGGAAAATAAGTGATGTTTGAGGGTGAAAAACAATGACAATAAAACATCTAGTTCTATCGAATGTTCTGCCACTGAGACAATTATTATTGAAAGTCTGTCTGAACCTTGAATATATGATGTTCTCATTACGAGAATGATGTATTCAAATTTGGCGGAATTTTGCATAAAAAGGAAATTGGGTACATGACAGTTTGAAAAGAATAGTTATTGTAGTGTTGTAGACCGTGTTCTACCTTTCAAGGAGTATTTTTACATACATCGCATGGTTGATACATTGTCGCTGACTCTAGCCTGTTAGTAATCTCAGGACGGTAAGTTAATCAGGTGCATAGTCTGTTAAACACACTAAAGGATAGAGGACACTTGTTATTTTGGGTCGGACTGGCAGTACAATACATGTGACTGTGTGTATATGACTATGTTCTTCACAACGAGCGTTTTGCCGCAGTGCTAGATTTGATAACACCGTGTTAACTATGGGCGGTGCATTGTGCACAGTCATATCAGTTGTTCTTGTTTAGAGTGTATGCTGCTAATTCACTCTCCAAAGTCCGCAAAGCAAGTTTTTCCTTGAATATGTTATACTTTCCGTCACAGGGTTAAAAGCAGTAGAGAATTCCTCGTGTGCAGGTAATCAAATTCCAGAATAATCAAGTAACGTAGACAAAAGGTGAAGCGATGGGGCCGAAAATACCAAGTCCGATGAAGCTGTCAAGATATTCGACACATTGTGATGTGTCGAGAACATTGACCGAATCCACCATCGAAATTATTATGACCATTAAAGTAACCATCAGACAAATGTAATGCAGAAGTGGCTAAAAATGTTCCCTTATTTTATGGTGTGTATGCAGCACAACATTTCTTTGAATAGCTCTTCGAGAGCTCGAACTGTCGTCAGGCAACCGGTAGTAATAGCTGAAGGTGAAGTTGTGAACAACGAGTTCATAATACCAGTTGATGTTTACACATTGACAGCAAGAGAGAAGATACATCGGTTAGTTTACGAAGATGAGAATGGTCAAATAAATGAACTATTGTAGTAGATGAACAAAAATAGGATCAGGCTGAGGTGTAAAAAGATGTTCCAGAATACACACTGAGATTCTGTCTTATTCGGCGACATACAGCGTATATATTAGTCGGTTGACTGAGTTCGATAATTCTTATTGCAACTTGTGACGATAAACGCCGACGAAAACATATGGTTGCACTTAAACATCCGTAAACAAGATTTCTGTTCAACATGGACATTCTTTTGGATTTAAGTGAGGAAGAAACTGATGATCATGTGCCTTGCCAATAAAGAAGCGACAAAAGGTCGTCTCCAAATACGACGCCAGCTGAGAAGAAACGCATGGGTGAAAAGTCATTTCGGATGAATCAACTATCATTGCTGTTTGCCATCTGCCAGCCTGCACCTACTGTCTGGTACAACGCCTAAGAAGGTATGATTCAAAACAGATTGATGAGCGTGAAGACCAGATAGCGCTTGGAATCTGACCACCACACACAGCTGAGGACATTAATGAGATAAATATAGTCTTATGATCCGTCCATAATTTGGTGAACGGTTAGAATTGATAAGAACAGCTTCTTCCGTTTTGATGTTTCTCCATTTGTAGATTTTGTCTCCAGTGAAAAGCACCTAGTGTAGAGGAAAATTTGAACTGCGGAACTCTTGTAAAACTGAGGGTGAAATAAAGGATAGATTATTTGAAACAAGACTATCGTTAGGAAGTTCTTTTGAGAAAGCGTAAATTAGAGAATGAAACTCATTCGCAGAGGGGAGACACGACGGTATTATTCTGAGAAAAACCTGTATGACCGAACGGAACTAGACAAGAAACAAGAAATGTGGGAGAAGAGACAGCTGACAGACTTGAGTTCACAGCATTTGGATCCAGCTAGCAGTGATGGAGCAGCTGCTCAAAATCGAGAAACGTTTCAACCGTAGAGTCATTAAGTGTGGTCCGAGTTTCGTTCGCAATATGTTTAGAGAAAATACCAGAAATCACAATGTATTCAAATTCACATTGCGTTAAATGATATAAGTTGAACAAACATGATTTATCACCGACTTCAATCCATGAAACGGACTGGTACTCACTCAAGATAAATAATAAACCGTTCCGGTTAGCCACTCTCAGTGTGATTACTGAAGATTGTGCACAGAAGCCGAAGCCGCTGTAACTAGTGACAAAACTTCTTGTAACCGTCTCGATAGGTGCATCGCAGTAAAACTTCGGACGTACCATTCTGCATTGTCTGAGAATCCTGATACCATAATTGAAGAATTCATGTTACTTTTCATGTGGTTAGACTTCAAACTCGCTTGTTTCCTGACAGTGTGCTAAACGGATTCGTAATAAATAAGATATTATCGATGCGATCGTGGAAAACCATCTCTGGAATTGCAAGAAACTTTAAACAACAGGGTTTGATAGACTTCGCAACATGTGAAAGAATTCGACCAACTGAAACCATAATACCCCGATTGTACGGTTTACCAAGGGTTTACAAAGAGGGATGGCCATTATGCCCGATTCTTGCATGTGTAATTCTCCATATCATTCGATGGTACAGTGGCTAACAGAGTTGCTAGAACCCTTTCGGAAGGATATCGCAGTGCATTCGCCGAAACATACGTTTGAGTTCGTCGATTCTATCCAGTCTCTGAATGTAAAAAACAAAAAGGTGATTTCTCTTGATGTAAGCTCTTTGTTCACGAATGTACCAATTGTGGAACCGTTGACTACCTCTGTGGGTATATTAGTTCCGAAAGTTTAAATGTGAGCTTACCCAAAAGACACGCTCAAACAGCTTATATTAATCTGCACGCAGAATGTACAATTTCATATTGAGATGGGCCTTACTGAAAAAGTGAGTATATCGGCCGTTCCATGTCCGTTTGTTCGCTTGACAACCATGATGATAGAAAATGTTATGCAATTGGCCGGATGATGAATTACCGAAAACAAACTTTTCGACAAAACACCTTTTGCTTATAATATATATTACTTAAATGAGGACAAACCTGGGGCGAGCGGAATCACACTTGATCCTATTGTAATCCTAATATCAACTGTAATTAAAGTGACAACTTTATACAAACCACTGAACAGAGAGGTGGCATGCATTTTGCAATAATTAGCTCCGTACTGATCTTCTAACTGTAGTAATCACGTATAATGTAAAAGTGAACAAAATACCGACCAACCTGACTGGAAAATATATACCACCATCCGCTTAATCTTCGTTTAAGAAAATCAGTGATTTCTTATCTAAAAGTGAACGTTCACAAGAACACCTACCTCATATGTCTAAGGAGGCACTATTGGAGCACATAATTTTTAGGATGTGAGCGTGTCCAAAGAATTTCTCACCTCTCCAAAACACTACAAAATTTAACTATAATTGCGAAATTGGAAGCTCATTATGGATATGTATATGAACGTTAGCTGGAATCCAGACCCCGATTGGGACGGGACTGTTTTGTGTTGGTAAGCATTACCAAGAACGTAACTTGAGTCTACTGATTTTTTTGAAGTAGTCTAGTTAGAAGGCTTTCTAGACCGTGAATACACCGATCAATCGTGAAGGATACGCAGATGACACGCTTGACATTGTTAACGGATCATCAGTCATATGGAGGAGGTCAACAATTTTATGCAGAACGACAGATGAAATAAATATATCATATCAACCATAGCGAATTCAACTAAAATGAAACACCCACAGTGAAGAAGAAACATGTGCTTGAAAGTCAAAAATAATATCTCGTGAGTCGACAAAAATAAACAATCAGTCTTGCCACTAGTAGAACATGGAGACTGACAAGATATATTATTCGTACCTCATTTGTAGCAATACACTCAAAAAAATGAGGGGACATAGTTATGAAATTGTTGAAGAAATTATGGTTAGTAAAAGAGGAAGCGATTGGCTCACCCAACAACAAGTGAAAAGGTTGGCATACTTAACAAGGCAGTAGATAAGGGTACAGTTGTAGATAACGCATGAGACAGTTGGTGAAAATCGTGATGCGATGAGCAAACTGTTAGTTTCAATATAGAATGCAACCATACATTTCTCGGCAAAAATAAGGCAGGATGATTAACAATAATCAGGTCGTACGAATCCGACTGGTAAATTTTGTGTAAGCTGTAATGCGATCATCTGGACATTCTGCGTGTTCACCATGGTACTCTTGAAAATCATGCACTTACTTAGAGAGAATTAAATTATGCGTTATCTCAAGTGAAGACTCGAGAAGAATCGCTCACGTGACTCTGTTGTAATGTTGCGCGTTCATCAAATCATCCTTTCTCATTAGTCCGTAAATGTTGTCTACATTCATTCTACTAGACGCATTTGTACCAGATGTGCTATTTCGTTCGATAGTCCTTTTTAATGTGCTATGTGGAATGATTAGCCATGAATTTACCTTGAGAATTTAGACGGCGTTAGCATTGTAAGTGCGCAGTGTGATAGTGCTGAGTTCGTTCGTGTATGAGTTATTGTTTGCTGAACTAGAAGGATTAAATTCTTTTCTCTTTGATCAAACTATAAAGTGTCAAATTCAACAGGGTCCACTACTGAAACAACCACTCCGAATGTGGAACCGCTGAAGCTTCCGAGTACAGATGAACCAATAGATGTATCAAGAAGTAATGAATTAGAATGGTTAATGAATGTACTGCCAGAATCCACTGAAGGCACGAATCCGACATTTACAAAAAACGTCCAGAGAAAGAACAAGTAGTTTTGTTCTCTTTTGATGGGCTGTAACTCATCTACTGAACGTTTGTGGAAGTGCTGTAGGTCTTACAAGTGACAGTGAGGTTTATATGACATTAGATTGTTGGATCCGTACGAACTGACCGCCACAAACGGCCGTCTATTATTTTGTCCTGTAGTATACATCGCCTAGCCTCAAAACCGAACCAGTAGACGAAAGGATGATTGATCCGGCTGCTGACGTAATTTCTCGTTCAGAAGAGTATTACTGACTGATAACAGTAGTAAAACATTGGTTGACATTTCAGATGAAAGCATAGAAGACGCGATTTATTCAGTTCATTCCTTCCATGGTTGTCAAAAATGATCCAAAATACACCGGATTTTTGCATGGAGATAGTTGTTAATTAAATAAAAAAATACACCGGGGGTGAAATTGGCGAGGGCCGAATTATGCGTGATTAGTCAAGGAAACGCACACAAAAGCGAATTACAGTTTCAAACTGATTAAAAATTTGATTGAAGTCCTCGGCTTGTAGGTTGCACGAGTTGGCTTTCTGAAATATTTCAAACAGAAGAATGCACACGTTACACATGGGATTATTGACGCGGTATGCAATTAGTAGGAATGTCACTATTAATTAATCCCTCAGAATACTAAATCAACATGAACATGTTAAAAAACAAATAATTAGAGATGAAAAAACTGGTTTCTACAGTAAAGCAGGGAAGTGAAATAGGAGGCAATAGAAAGTATATCAAACAGACGGTTGCAACACAAACGACATATCAGACAATTTGCTTAACCACAGGTGTTCATTGTGCTTTGGATACCCGACAAGACTGTCGGGAACGACATAATTATGCAAGCCTTACTGTCATTTATTTCATGCCCCAAGTGCAAGTCACAATTTGACTACCGGGATATCCCTTCCGCTCAACGAATACTGTAAGTCACGCTATTCAGCATCTAGCATGCATAAGTGGACGTTCAGACTCTTAGCCAGCGCCACAGCGTCCTTCCGGATAGCATTGTCCAGAAGACTGAGGGAAGATTACAACATTCATTTCTGACTGGGTGTGGACCAAAGCCTGTAGGAACTTAGGGCGCAAAAGCACACCGAAAGCTTTTGCAATAAGCGTTTCTGGATGCTCAAAACTTATAACAACGCAAAGACAATCGTTTACAGTCTTCCAGGCGAACAATGCCTTCCACGGGCTCACGGCAATTCCTGGTAGGACCAGTAGCTCGAGCCATAGGGTCTGTAAGTAACTACATATTGAACGCGCATGCAAAGCAACCAGTAGAATTTGGAGAAACAGTACTGCGCTAGAAGCTCGAGGCCATGTCCGCGTTAATCAATATACACCGATGGCAAAGTCTTTAACGCACACGCGAAAATTGCCAGCTAACCTATCTGTACAAATATTCTAACGTTAGGGCTGATAAGCTTAAATTGTGTCTTTGAGAGCAGTAGGGGTTTGCGCCTGTCATACAAGGATGTCAACTAGATCATCAACGTACTATCACTTCAGTTAGGATTTTTGTTGCAACAGCAACAAGTAAAGCAAGAATCTGGTGTACGTTCGGAAACATCGGTAATGGGGCACCATGCGGTCAGTTGTTTGCACAACTAAAGCCCTCATTAGCGTGACTCTTCTACATTCAAGAGGTAATTAATGGTATAAGATGCCACTTGCAAACTATGCATGCTTTTGGCTACTCGGTGTTATCTCGTCTTCTGATGAGCATTTAAGGAGTCAGACAGTAGTACAGAGAGAAATCCGAAAGTGTCAGATGAGGTGATCTAAGCGGCCAATCACTCTACCTACTGCCAGATCTACCACTACCAATCAATGCGTAGCTGTAATTCATTACACATAGTCAGTATTGGACGAACAAAATATGAGCGTCAAAAATAACAAATGCCATCCGTTTAGACAATCGGTTGTGGTTTGTTGATTTGTCGAAGCCGATAAACCCGATCAAACGCGTCATTAATACTAGCTACATGCACCATACATGGGTCCGAACTACAGCAAGTTGACAGTAGTACTTCTGTCGGCGGGCACAGAGCAAGAGAGTTAGGACAAAATCAGTTGTAGTAGGTTGAGCGGTAAATAATTATTACTATGTTAGATCCGCGTGGAAATTCATTTGCTATATGCAGATACCATGTTGAAAAGTATCTGGTAATGTGAATGACGCTTTTCCTTCTGTCAGTGTTACCATCATCCACAACAAAAATACCATATTAGGTCCCCTTTGAAAATAATTAGAAGGCTAGAGTGTCAGATACAGGTAAGTGTGGCTATTCGTTCAGATCTTATAACTCAGTCGTACCAAACAGGAAAGCAATTACACAATGGTCAACACGGTTGTCTTATGAAAGAGAGGCTGAAATTCTTATAACGGTTATGGTAGTGATACGCACTACTAACGGGATTAGTGATCGTTTAAACAGCAACTGGCTAGAAAATCCACCTGTATGCGAAAGCTGCCGTGAAAAATGAGCACTGTTCTATTTGAATCAAACAATCACCCTAGCCACACACGAGTAACAGAAAGAAATTTATCTTAGAAAAAGTGAGAAATTCCTGACTTCCCAGCATCGTCAAGGTCAACCGTACTGGGAGGCTAGTAACTTTTGAAACGCAAACAGTGGTTACACGTTTTTAGCTTCCGCCAGGTCCAGAAAAATTACCAATGGTTTTTGTAAGAGAAACAACTAGTTGTCTAGGTATTTGAGTAACACTGCAAAAAGGCTATATCTCTGTTTTGAGGACAGCTGATTTGAATTTACACCGAATTGTATCAACTGGATCCTCACTCTCCCTCTCGTAGGCTGTTTTGATTGAATGGCTACCAGCCTATATCGTCGCTCGTAAACAACTGAAGTTATTCTGAAAAACATACAATCCTTATCCGATCAGAATATTTCTATTTTCACCATTTTGTTGACTGAAACATTCCCACAGAACAGCACGAACTGTCGAATAAAATGGTATTGTCATATGGCAAATAATACAACGCACCTGCATCAACACATCCGTTGTTTTTCAGGTATAGACAAATAGTGTACTTTTTCTCTCGGCGTTCTAAAGTAAATTTTTATTTCTGTTCCATCCTATAAAAGTATAGCCCTAACAAAATTAGGGATAAGACTCAAAATTTACAAAGCATGCAGTCGGCAGTCGAATTTAACAGAAAAGTCTGTAACTTACGTAACGCAAAAACCGTGAGCATAACGTCGGCCAGTGCTGGATTTTACACTCAAAGCGTCTGATGGTTTCCAGCCACTCGTAGTCAGTCTTCAGTTCAAATCGTGGATGATGTTGTTGTGAATATGCCCGCTTAAAGTGGGTGAGTTTGTCCAACTGGGTCAAGGAAAGTCCCAGAATTTTGGCTGCGGTACATCGTGCATGATCCAGACTTTCCGAACTAACGGCCTCAAACTGATCGGATACTATTGAAGAGACACATAAAGCAAAATAAGATCTTGATGCATAATCGGCTATTGATAAGTGGTTAAATTACTTTCTTTGATCATGCGGTGCACCATGTTGTTAGGTCGCATCGTATTCAGAGAGATGGCATCCTATAGAGATCTTTTATGCGCAAATACACATGGTTATTGTATGTTATCGCACAAAAGTGGATCACAGAAACTAAGGAACTCCGCGTTTTCTGTTACAAAGCATCTGTCAAGTAGCCAGGACCTTGGAATCTAATCAATCGCTTACGGTATTATAGAAACCACATCAACTTAATTGAATCGCTGCGACATGCAACTCGCCAACGACGTGCACAGCTTCCATTTAAAACAGATGTTCAGTCTTTGTTAGCAACGCAAGTTTGACTGATGACAGTGCATTCAAGAAAACGACAACATAATACATGTCCACAAGTGGCTGAAAACTACTCAACGTAACAAGCTATACATTAATAAACAACGTTTTTCAACGTGGAACATCAAAAATTGTAGTAAAAATCTTCTAAATGTTGACCGTGAAAACTTCTTTAACTACTGTGTAAAGAGAACACATTTGAAATCATTGTTATTCCGTAAGACATGTGCACGTAACCGTGATGAGAAAAAACTTAACTCATCCTCAGATCGAGACGATACTACTGAGGACCACAAAGTATGATTGAAATATCAATCGGATTCGTTCGAGCCAACGCTTGAATGGACAACTCTAACGGTATATTGTTCGGTCATCTGTTCTCATTCGATCAATCTCGGTAGTACAGAGTGTTGTCGTTTGAAAAACGTTTGACGCGATACCCGGCACAAAACATACCAACTGTAAAGCGTGACCGACACCAAGTTAATGTTTAATTCATGCCAAATATGCTAGGGCAACCTTGGTAACTGTTACCAATAACGTTTGTCGAGAGCAATTAGGGTTAGGATACCACCACATGTCATTAAAACTGTTTAAAACAACCAATCGATACTGCTAACACGCATCACATTCCTAACCTCTGTTTACTGTTACTCATTTGCTGAAAACAGGCAGTTATGGTTAGCTTACAAGAGAGCAACCATGTATAGAGACCTAGTGTCGAGAGAAGATTTTTACAAATGGTTAGTTCTAGGGTCCATAAGCAAAATGGTACGCAACTGATTCG
This sequence comes from Paragonimus heterotremus, assembly GCA_013368495.1. Classification (NCBI taxonomy): domain Eukaryota; kingdom Metazoa; phylum Platyhelminthes; class Trematoda; order Plagiorchiida; family Troglotrematidae; genus Paragonimus; species Paragonimus heterotremus. Next base: position 102,858 of record LUCH01000764.1, read on the forward strand.
ACCTTGTTGGGTCTCATCAACAAAAAAGTGCGATTGCAATGTTAGATAACTTGAACACCCTCCTGCCGTCCCATTGGTTGTAACCCCATGGTCTAGTGGAAATGTGGCCCGACTACGATGTTGACACCAGGTTATGGAGTGTGAGTACTGTTCTAAGTTGAACCAACTGTCCACTAGTTTGCTGATGGCTACTGGGACAGACTATTTGCAGAGACTTCTTTTAATGTAGGCAGTAGTTCCGAATACCACGTTTACTCTCACGCGCATATTGTAGGAAAGTTACCGATCACGCCCATTCTCATTTCATTCTGGGCCTGAACAACAGTTCAACAAACGCAATTTACTAGACACCAAAGGTCCTTCATAGAGGTCAGTGATCGCGATGAGTTGATTAAATCATCGGTCAGGCTAGCTCCATTGTAGGCGGAAAACTACCGTTATGTGCCAACCACTTTCTAAAGTTAGCAAGTCACTGTAGGACAAAACAAACACATCCTATTAATCTTAAGACTTGCGTCTGTCCACTTGATATTGCATAGATGTATGAGAAATAACTATGTTTACCGTCAGAACAGGAAAGCTTGGGTCGGCATAATTTTATACTGAACACGTTGTATCCAGTCTACACAAAATTGGCTTGTCGCTGTTTCTAGTGCGTACGTCTCTACAGTCGAAACGGCTGCTTGTTAAAAGTAGAAAGGTGTACACGTTAGACATACGCATAATTCTACGTCTCTCTACACATGTATACGTATACATGGTTAGCGGCATCCGAGACAGATTAGCCTGTCACAGTGACCGAAGCCAAAGGACGCCTGCGCTTTAAACCATCACCCCAAGTGGCTTGCGCTGCACCACTTGCGGTTCCACTCACACACCACGTATCTGGTGTAAACCCGAAGGAATAAGGCCACTAGGTGTGTGAGTGAGCCCTTTGTGTCCAGCCGGCCAATGCTGACTAGCCAACTGAATGGCTAGCATGAAAAGGAAATCCTTATCTCTCGGAAAGTAAACGGAGAGAGACTGCAGTGACAAGATTTATACCAGGGAGAAAGATGTGTGAAATGTAATACAAGAAGCATTTCAGTATACGAGTGCATGCTAGTGCATTCCAGAGAGGATAAGGTTGAAAAACAAAACTCAAAGTTGAATTACGAAAAGATCAAGCAGACGATTCATAATTCAATACACCATTCAATACATATGTATACACATGTATAGTTCATCATAATTACACTATCCAATCCATCGACATTCTCAAATGTCGCCATCATTTCAGTAAAATTAAGTGAAACAAGCTTCCATAAGTGAGGTAAACGCAAACATTCTAAGCCATCCAACAATCAGAATTTATGTCCAAACTAACCTGAAACCGATTCGGACTTTCTAGTGGTACAGTGGATCAATGGTTGTTTGAAGTGCGGCTTCAAAACTGTCTGTTCGACTTCCTGTAGGACTTTCAGTGCAAGCTTCGATAAATTTTCGGTAACATATGATGCAAATTGGTTCAGAGAACCAGCCTGAAACTGGAAAATTAGCAAATACTTCACTTCTGCGAAAGAACACAATTTTAGACTGTATTTATTTATTTAAACACAACCATATCAGGCTTAACAATTCACTATTCACAACTCAACGTCATGAAGTATGTCCATAACTTATGGCGACGTCATAAGGAAGTTTTGATTAAGTTTAACTCCCTCGAAATATCCACGCAAACAATTGATTGTTATTATTTTGATTATTTCATGTCATTCACTGTAGAAGATCCAACATAACAGAATTCCACTAGGTTCGCTTTTAGCTACTTTCTTACAAGAGACACCGACATTTATACAATTTCTGTAGCTTGTGTTGTGGATGAAAATTGTAGTCTCCAATGCCGGTCGCCCATCATCAGCTCTTGATTAATTTGCAAGTTTCTCACCCCTCAGATTTTGTCTTGCCTTAATCTGAACTTTCATTTAAAAAAGTCATACGGCCATACGGTTTGATGTATTAATGCTGAATACAGTATTAACACGTTGCAGGTCATTGATTTAGTCGCAGGACAAGGCAGCTACAAGACATGCCTAGGATTCGAAGCTGCCAAGATAACACAACAATGGTAACGATATGTGGAGGCAAGCAGTGAGAAATTAACTCTTTCCAGCAAAACCAGTAACGAATACCGATGATGACGTTGTAGCAAGGGAGAACTGCAAAGGTGGGCTTAACCGCTGGAGAAGCGTAAAAAACTCTACAATTCAGAATAGAAAATATTTCTTACGGCCAACCTTATCGATCGCTTAAATAATAAATACACTCACAAATGATGTATCAATTGACGGTTTCTATCGCTTTGCCTGAAATGTGAGAACGACAGTTTTCTCACTGGTCCGTCGGCTCTGATCATTTTTCAGGCAATGGCCCGTACTTTCCAGAAACTGTCTACCGAAGTTAACTGCACACATTGTTAGGAGGCCCATCTCTTAACGAGTCAGCCAGGACGCGCCAGACCACATCGATCAACCGGCCCAGCTCGGATGGTATGGTCGTGGGTGGTGGTATGGTCCCATTCAGCCAATCGGATTGCAGGTGTGCGGCCGAGCCCCTGCGCGCTATCTGAACAGTGTTTTCTTCGCGTTGCCTTCTGACGCCCCCTGTCACGTGAATTGTTCTGACGCCCTGACTGCCATTATGACTGTCTCATTTGATTCACTTTGTGTCTGTCGGCCGTCTACGGAAATCGTTTTGTCCTATAAACCTAGAGCTTCTGTGGCCTTAGTTTGTCTCGTCTCGTCTCAGTCGTCCAATAACAATGCAGCCGTGTCTCTTCTGATTTCTCCGTTTGGGTCAAGCGGCTGAGCACGTAACCAAGGTGACGATCCACTACATATGTCCAAGGATCTACAACCCCGGTTTTAGGAGTTCAGTACACTATGCAAAATGAATACAGTCCGAATATATTGATTTACAACGTCAACACCATGGTGTTCAACGGCAAACACTACTCTGACACATAAACCTCATGAGGGTATCCTGTTAGTTTGTGCTTCCAATGCACCGTGACCAATCTAAGGGATAGAAAGACTGGAAGGCACGAGACTCGTGAATTACTGACAGGTAGGATAAGTGGACATAGTGTCACACAGGTTTTTGTACTGGTAGTTCGTGTTTACTCTATGTGCATACCCTGAGACATAAGTGCTGATGCTGGCTTTAGCCGGAGAGTTGCGTTTGAGTCGATTACATATAAGGCCGGATATATTTTCTTTGATATTCTCATAAGTTTGTTAAAACGAAATATACGTACATCATACAGATAAAGCTATCTCGAACGTTATCACTGCTACTAAAATTGACCGATAGCGGTTAATCCGTCAATTATTTATCCAAATATGTCACGCAGAGAACTCCGTAAAGAGTACTTTGACAGTCTGAGGATCTACTTCCTCTGGTTGTTGCACCCCATTTTTATCCCGTGAACTGAAATTGGTCAGCGGTTTTGAGGTTGGTCTGCGAACAAGAAAAACATCTACTACAGCTCCCTAAAGGGGTTGGGAACTATTTTTTCAGCACGTGAACTACAACCTGACGCTTGTTCACAGGCCGTGGCTGATACCGCTGATACCCTGTGTATTCTCAAAGATGACCAAAATCTTGACTACTTCTTTTGTTAGATAATGCACCATTCTCTGTTAAACTAGCGATCTTCTGTTCAATGATGGCCACAAAAATGCACGCGAGAATAGTTCCTAACGGAACACACATACCGACTTCATCAATCTGACGATAACTATTTTTCTCAAGACGAACGTTCACATTATGTACACAAGGCTATAGAGGGTTTTTCAGGTGTTTACTGTCAACTGTTAGTTGGAAATTGTGCTTGTCTACTTGACCACAAAGCCTTGCAATAACAAAGCTACTCGTACACCGTTGCAATCAATGACACACACATGCGGATCCAAGCACAGGGGAATGCACTCAGCCGATTAGTCTATGAGACATAATTCAGCACGGTGACCCTATTCAGACTACCAAGGCAGTGAGACCATTCATAGGACAAACGTGAATACCTCGCAACCCTACGAACGAATACCGTGATACGTGATTCTAAAGTGAATTACAAAGTGTTTCCTTTCCTTGGATCACTAGTCCCATATCTGCAAGATTCCACCCGAAACTTTAACTGCACACTCAAGGGTTCCAAATTTGCATTGTTTTTTTCAAACCATTGGTGTTGACACATCAACATCATTTATTTGTAAAAACTTCGGTTATTTTTCAGCTCTTGAGTGACTACCGATGTAGCTTACAAGGTCCCATAATCGGTGAATCTGTATATATAGATCGATGGGCATAGTCTCATCCAGAACTACAATTTATTCTTCTAAAACCACAATGTACAAGCTGCAGTGCAACATACAAAACCACTTGTGGAATAGGTATTGACAGGCTGCCTAGACTGGATCAATCAAACCAACCTGGTCCAAAGCTGCTGCTTATTGATGCGTACTACTTGAATAACACCCGTCGACAAGTTTTGTTTCGGTTTTTAACCTGCCAGTTAGAAAGAGACAAACCAAGTCAGCTATCTTCACAGTCCTGTGTCAAGTGATACTTATAGGATCGGTGGTCTACCTCTCACAGTTTAATCTGATCAACCAAAAAATGTCATGGGTCTCATTTCCATGACATTTCGGATTTCACGTTTAACATCAATTACACCCTAAGATCAGAGTAGACTTTTCAGCCAGCCCCTTTGCGAAACAGTTGCAGATAAATGTAAGCATTGCTTAATCTACACCGACCAAATCCGCTGTACTTACCAGTTTACGATGGTTCAACCGATTTTGTTGGTAACAAGCTATATACATTCAGCAATCCAAACTATGTAGATACCATATCTCCAGTAAGGCAGAGAATGGAAGGGAGAATATCACACACAAATCCAAACATTGTGCGATGGCTTGTGTCAACAAAACCCTTAACCCAACAGGGAATGCTATCACGAGTGGACCAAGGAAGCTGGAATACGAGACCGGACGTGACCAAGACAAGGTAAATACATCTAAATTTTGAGGGATGTGATCACGTCAGTGAGCAACCGCCAACCCGATTTGATTAGGATGCCTACCAGCGTGGATACTAGTTCAGCGCGATTATTACATACCCACGGCAAGATTCGTTTAGTTTAGACTGCTCCGAAAAATTGCGGTCTTAAGACGTCTCCGGCTAACACCAATTTACAGAAAAGAACCCGTAATTTACGACGGTGTCATCAGAGCGTCTTAAAATAGAATGGATACAGTGCACAGTGGATAAAGAGTTAGACAGTTGGGATCTCAGCCGGATTATATCTCTCTGATTGATGAGTTCAAACAGAGAAGATACCGAGCAAATCAGAGAATGTAGGTTCGAGACAGCAAACATCGAAGAACCTCCAGACTAGTGAGTATGTTATCAATTACATCACATAAAGATAGACTACTCGTGAGTAAAATCACTAAGTTAACCCGTTTAAACTAGCGTTCTGGAAAGCAGTAAATAATCCGAGGGAAAGGTTTTCATTCCAGGTTTTTTGTACAGCAACATCACCATGCCACTTACGCGTTGTCTTTCATAAGGTACATCATCAGCCGCTAACCGACAGTCGTTCACAGAGTGAGAATCATCCGTGCGAGCGGTCAGACCCAGAGTGATTAGTCGACCTTGAAGTTCGGCCAATTGAGAACGTATAGAGTCATGTGCCTCCTGACATCTGTCCAACTCGTGAACCAGACGAGACTTCTCTTTCTGTAATGTTTTTAGTCGCGTGCGTTGGCTTTCAATTTCACTTCGCAGGCGGTCTTCTGTGACGCGCGCAACTTCAGCGAGTTCAATTTTCTTATCCTTTTTGGGTGTTGAAAATGAGACAAAAAGATGTAATCATACCTAGATATATTTCAATGTACACATAATGTCGGGTATTTTTGTAAGTATAAGAGTAGGCAAGAAAATCTTCAAATGGAGTTGTCATACAAACGAAGTGACAACCTCAAGTTATAGTATAATAAAGCTGATTAAGATTCATTGATAGGATAAATTCGAATCACGGAATGTAGCCAAACTGGAAATCACTGCAACCTATTGGGAAGTACAACCACTTGCCGCGCTAGTTCGTCCAGTGACTAATTCGCCTTTACATTTAACAACGAAGGATCCAATGAAGTTTCTCGACCTCGTTCGAAAAGCATTCGCCCCGCACAGTCTCTGTGACAAGTCTGATTACGTCGAGTGAACACAGGACATTGGTAGGAGTTCACGGAAGTCAGTAACATCGGATATGGTGTCATTATTTACTGACATACCGTTGTTAAATGCATTTAAGATTGTTTGCGATTGCGTGTCTGCAGTCAGTAATGAGATAAAAAGAGACTGTACATTATTGAAGTTCTGTGGAAATGTTATTCAACGTCGTACTCCAGCGACAAATAGGTGGCGTATCAACGAGATTCCCACTCGAATCTCTCTTAGCCGAAAAATTCACGATAAAACATGAACATACCAAGCTTCAATCTGCTGTTTATCTCTCTAGTCGGTATCTCCGATACATCGATGGTCTACTTATCATTACTACTTCCATGCACAGCAATCCACAAGTTCAACTGCGTTCACTGGTCTAATAAGGAAGAGACCGAAAGCCAAATATATTTACTAAAGTAGCAGGGGATTTTGGTTTTCATGTAAAGTGAAAGTCACTCACGATTGATCACACCCCTTTCGAAAAGAATCTCTAGACTGGAGTTTCGACCTTGTTAGGACTGGTCATTGGTGCATATCCTTACCACAGCCGGGACTAGAACTCCGGTCACGCTTTCATGTGCCAACGCCATTGACCGCTGTGGCATTGACCTTAAATAAGGCACGATCGATCGCCTCGAGAAAAGACACATCAACTGTCTTGTTAACTCCAATCGATGTCCCCTCGACTAGGACCTCTCTCCAAGTTGCAATCACAGAAATCATTAGGTCGTTAGGCGATAATTTGATCAATGATGATAAGTGGGGGAATGCAACAGCTGCAATCATTTGTGGATGACGTCTGTCACGCACCCCGTAACCTACCAAAGGCCTTCCAAGTGAGAACACATTACAACCGAGGATATAGTAATCAAGTTATTAGCCTAGTATTGTGTCATCAGAGACAGTTTGTTCGAGCGTTGTGTTTGCCTTAACTTCAAATAATCAGTAAACCGATCATTAAGCCTTCACACTCTTAGCTGTATCCGTGGACTCAATGGCTAGGGCTTCTTTTGTCCATGAAAATGGTTTATGAAGTTACAGAGCAACAGAGACTTTAAACCGTTGACTTTATCAGACTCTTAGGTGCATATTTCCGGCGGTAACGCTACATAGTTGGTTCACCACATCCCCCTGATGACTTTGAGCTTAAAGGACAAACTCCCTGTCCTCGACCAATCTATGGTAGTATACTCATTTTCCTGCTGTTGTACTGCAGAATATATAGGTCGCATAACGGAGCGTTTATCAGAACAGATCAAAGAACACGATCCAGCGTGGCTCGAGACATGATTTCTTAGCGCCGTTTTTTTTAAAATAACGTTGCTTATGTGCAACAGCAACCAGGCATCCTTTTAGGATTAGATATGGAACAGACAGGTGTGGTCACTTCGTTAAAAAGTGCGGGAGAAATGGAGTCCGGACCTAGGGTTCTACCACGTTACAATCAAGTTGAAGAACAAAAGCCACTTCAACCTCTGGATGAAAGATCGTCGGAGATGTTACAATCAACTACACAATCCTCACTATTCACATCTGAGTGAGCTGGCTCAGACTAACTGAGTTGTCCCGTAATGTGTTTAGGTCATATATGAAGCGGCTGCGACAATTTGTAAACCCCCGGGCCATCCGTTTACATGCAGTGTAGCTAACGCCTTGGTCGCCAGCGCGACCACGAAGCAATGCCGTGATAAAAATTCGTTTGTCAGCATTTTCACTTGTTCGGAGAGGTAGGTTTCACCGACCTCACGTAGACTCTCCGTACGTTTAAGTTCCATTTAACGGCAGCCTTTGTTGTACTCGGATTCAGGGGACTAGTCGACGATTGTCCATATGCTCTGCTGAATCAGAAGAAACCCACATCCATTGTATCTTTAATGTATCTTTAATGAACAGACCTCTGTAAAAGAAGTTTGCTCAATTGTTGAGATTTTTACCCGGTGCCCGATTGAGTCAAATCACTACTGTGGCCTCTGCGGTTTAACCTTCAGCGCTGTTTGATAGGCGCTTTGTTTACCATTGTCGACCAGTCTTCAACCAAGTACCGCATATTTCAGCCGTTCACATATACCCGGAGAGTTCATCAAAAGTCAAAACGTAGCAAGCAAGCTCGTTTTTGGTTGGTTATCTTCAGGCCAAGCACCAGAGATGTGAAATGTCGCATCTTGGCTGCTGCAGAAGCGATCGGAATCCGGGTACGAAACCCTAATCTATGTGCGCATAAGTTTTTGTTCAAGCAGTGAAGTTACCATGGCCTGCCGTCGTTGGAACACTTGACACTGTATCACAGTAACCATGTCTGTAATCCCCAAATGACACTAGATACACACTGTATTAGGTTCCACAAACTCGTGACTTGAAACTAACTTCACATTTATTGTGTTGTATTTGGCCTGAAGATGACACACCGCATATTTGTGAATAGATTACCTCTGGGTAAACAATAAAAGAGGAGATAAGCGCACAACGGCATGATCTGACTCGAAGTGACTACTACGAAAGAAGCCGTAATCTTTAGTACAGTGACGTCATCGATGGCTGAAATGATATGAATACTTTCTGTCCACAGTTGGGTTGTAAGTGATGGTCGAATGGCCGTCGTTTGCATCGAAATGAGTTACTCAAACGTTAGACTCCGTGGGATGCACAGAACCGTACAAGCCGATCGTTATTGTCGGCGCGTTACCCAAGAACATCGAACATACCATCCAGCCGTTTTTCTCTGAAGTTAGACGGCCGAATTGTATGCTCATATCGCCATAACGATGTCCGAGTGCTTAGTTTGTCTCAAACGGAACATCTTAGTAGACGTTCTTGATAACATATGAACTTCGTCTACTGTAGCAAATGCAGATACGACTAATGAACAATGTATGTCTTCGTTGATTGAGGTTGATTGAAGTGCTAAGTCTGACAGCACACAGATGACCATTTGCTGGTACCCACTTGAACAGGCTCTGCTCTGTCTCAGGCATTAGCACATCCCCCACTCTAGCATGACCACGAGATTCGGCCTCATTGTCACCCAAAATCCTGAGAAAGAACCACTCGCCCATAGCATTGTCTAAGAGAAAATTCTAGTGCGGGACAACGACAGGATCGTGAAGGTGCGTTTCGAAAACACAGCACACACCCAGTTCCATACTCGAAGAATGCTCGTCGGTGCCGCTAGCGTACCTACTTGCTGTAGAGTGCGGACGTTAAAAGTGACAATATTTACCGGTTGTCTTGGTAATTAGCAATAGAAGAGGAGGAAAGTAAAAATGAGTAGGCTTGCTTGTCAGAGTAACGACAACTTCTAATACTTCCCGACATTTTATGCCTCGGAGGCGGTTTGATTTAGGTGACCCCACCCCAAGTCTCTGACTCAAACGGTTGACTTGCGAGATAACAGGAGATAGGGTTTCCTTGAAATACCCTACCCGGAGCCAATGACGTAACAGTCTGACTCACTTGGTAATGAGAGGCTTGCCTAATCAGATGGCGCGGTGAATCGAGCAATGCTGTCTGAACCTAACCACAGTGAATATATTCCAAGCTACACCAGACTTTTGGACGATATCACGTTAGCTAATACGTCGACGGTTAGGGTCAACCTTCGGATGGTCAGGGTGCTCCTCTTATGACGATTACTGTTATAATCCCTTTCCTTGCTGGTCGGAAGATGGCAGTGCCTCAACTGCAAAAGCACTTTTGCCACATGCCAGTAAGACCATATTTCACTACGTCAACATTCCTACACGATCAGTAACTTGACATACAATCTTAGGAGCGTAACTATTTTTCGCATGAATGACCCCCATCGACCTGTCCACCATGGTGTTACCTGGATGGAACAAAGTACTAGCCGACATGGATCTCCGGACTACTACACTGCACAAGCTTGACCACCACCTCAAAGTGGCAGAAGTTGACGAAGACCTCAAATTTACCTGATCCATGACCAATATGTGGGGTTTAAACAGTGGACCGGGGTGACGTAATAAACCAACCGAAACATCACTATATGGTTAGCCAGTAACCTAGTTTCTATGTAACAAGTCCAGTTCATATATCGACCTAACTTTAGCATCTAAATATATGATTATGAAGATATATGTATGAAGATGTCTTAATCCTCCTTAATAGCGCCAATACTCCATTCTGGATAAGTGGAGTCTATAGGTGAGATAATCGTTATGTCACTCGAAATGCAAGCTGGTTGCTTCAGACTGTGCAAATAGAAAAAGTGCATATTACGCTTTTCGTATCGTGCTTCCGGTTTCGTGTGAAGAACTCAATCTCTGAGGCAAATAACTTTCGGTTTGTGATGAGTAAGTTCAGGTTCTTGAATGCAAAATGTGTTCTTGCCGTGGGCTACTTGCTGCCCGACCTTGACCCAAATGCACATTGAGAAGATATGAAGAACAGAGTAAGCATAAGTTGAGATTACAAAAGAGGATAGATTAGTGATGGAGTAGTGATATAGGTTGTGGGTTTGATATTGCGTAGGAACTAGTTAAAAGAACGGATGGAGTTGGTACTGCTCAATTCGGGCGATCGTTGATGGACGAGTCAAAGGGAGTTGAGTGTGGCCGTCGAACCTCATTCATTTTGTGACTGAGTACTGGTGACTCAAGCAAAAGGACACTAGAGATAATGACAGAGAATCGAATTTGTCAGATTTCCAAACACACTAGACTCGTAGGCGACGACCTGAATGCCTGGTCTGAACGGCTGCTGATCAACTGATTCACCTTTACCTCATTGAAGCAACGTAATAAGTGGCATGCGAAGCCACATTGATGATACAGAGTGTTTAAACGGCACAGAAATGGGTTATTGCTATGTGCAATGGGAGAGAATGCACGCAAGTGACTTCATGCTAACACTAGTAGTTATGAGCCGAAACGGTATACTAACGAAAAGGAAGTATCGTTTGTCAAACTTGTTGATTAGGTATCAGTAGGACTCACGCTGAGTAGCTTAGATATATGAATAAGGACTGCAAAAATCTGAGGGTGATTGGACAACTTTTTCTCCAAAATCCCTTCCACGTGCCTTATAGGAGAAGAAAGTATGTCGTAGACTAGGAAGACGTTATAAGCTGAGGATGGACTGTAGGTTAGATGTATAGAACAATGCTTTGACACCAGGGTTAATAAGTAGCAAATCATTATTCACCCTTCAGAATGCCACTTTCGAATAGAAAATTCACGTGTCTGGTTATGGAAGCGCTTCGGAAAGTTTAACGTGTCATAGTCAGTGATGAACCTTCACCTGTGAAATTATTGATACTTCTTCTTTTTTGTGAATTTAGGCAGCTTTTGTTAATACTTTCACGTGCATTTGTACATATGTATAGGAAATCGTTTCTTCCTAAACTACTGACACGTAGAATGACAGATAAGGCTATGGCACCCAGGGCTATAACAATAAATGTAGAACGTTAAAGACCCAGGTTTTGATCGACAACTATCTAAATATCTGCCCGTAATCAAAATAATTATCGTAGAGGTCCCAATGATCAAGCGAACAAACACTTGAGGTATTAATCGATCCAGCTATCAACGTCTGAATACCAATGCTATGGGCTATGCGGGAGTATGGATTTCGATTGAGCATCACAAAATGGTGAAGATTTCTGTTAGGGACAGTCACAGAACGTCACAAGCGTCACACACAAACATCCTCACAAATGTGGTTCTAAGAAACCAGTGAGCAAGGAGGAGAGAAACGAAGGAGTCCGCTTACCAACTCTGTTTTGATTTGTTTTTGCCTCTCTCTCGACTGACACAAACTGTCTCGCAACTCTTCGATCAGTGCACGACGCCTGAGTTCTTGTTGTGCTGAAGCTCGCAATCTTTCACGCATTTCAGTCCACAATTGTTGTCTGGTACGTAGCGCATCGCGCAAACGCACGGCCAACGTGTGTGAAAATTCGAATGGGTTTCGCTGAAAGCACATATCCCAGAAAAAATGAGAGGGATGATCAAAAATGTGAAGCACAAAAGAAACATAACGTAAACCTGAAGTAAAATATGAATAGACTGCACGTGTTGAAACGAGCCATATATATCGGAATTTCAGTTGAAATCTTGAATATCCAAATGGTTGGATAATAAGGGAAACATGAAAAACGGCCCGTAAATTTTTGAGTAGCTCAACTAATGTAGTTTTGTTAGTCATTCCATTAAAAAGTGTCAAGTCTTTCACGTGTTGGAATATGCCACTATGGGAGCAGGTCTGAGTGTAAAAAAAACGTTAAAAGGTTGGTAGTGACTCAGTTGAGTAGAAATTCAATAAGGCAAACCCCATGGCGTCTGAATGCTTCATCAATTTGGCCATCACCTCACAATAAGTGAAAAGCGTACGTTAGCTTTAAATCCAACGCAATGAAAGCGCGAAACATGAAGTGTGACAACCAATTATGTCCATAAAAACATAACGGCATGGGGCGAGAGTTGCAGAGAATGCGCAACATTCCGAAACTGAGGGCAATAATGGTTCAGCTGCCGTTTGTCAATTACCAACATTCCGTATTCATATCGAAGATTTTCAGAAATGACACAAAATACTAGCGTGGAAAGTATACGGGTGAGAGTCTGATTGGTATTTGATTACGCCACAGGCAATATGTGGTTAAACCACTTTCATGCAACACAGATAGAGCTAGACGCTGTCTGGAGTTTTGCTAAACACACCGGAATACGCTTTGCAGCCTCGAAGTGCGAAGCGCCTCTTCAAGACGGTTGGAATTTTGTAGATTTAATGTTCGCTGGTGAAGACACGAAAGCTGATGACCGGTTTGTGCGTTAGAATGTGGTAACGGCGATAGAAGTACGGGGAACAAAGTAAGTCCTCGTTTCTAGTAGTTGCTAACCCGGGATATCTTTGGGAAGGAGACATCTCTCTAAGGCCTAAGATTAACGCAAATAAGACAGTTACAGGGGCTCTGTTACTACAACCCTGCGAAACGTGGATACTCGGAGTAAAATGTTATCCACCTCTAACAAGATGACCACAGCAATCTTCCTTCAATAACACGTTTCTGGTGATACCAGCGGATGAGCCACGTTGAAGTTGGACTGTGAGAGTTCGTAAATGGAGACTCTAGGTGAGGTGGTGACTGGTGGGCTCAGTGGCGTGAATGTTTTTGTTTGAGTGGTTTGTCTTTGAAATAAACGCAGTGAATGACGCAGGATAGTGGAAGCCTTGAGGAGGCTTCATTGCTGATCACGCCTTACGTCCGCTCACAACTTGATTCCCCAATGTTGTTAAATGTTTGAATTAAGGCAGATGTTTATTAGTGATTATATTGCATTGTCTTACTTTCAGTTATTTCCCAGTCAAGGTATGTTTCCTCTCTCCGTAATTATATGGTAGTTAAGCCTTGATCTGGAGCACTGATGTAATATTGTCCACGATAATGACACTGTCCATTGCTCGCTTGAGTTAGACTATTATCCGGACGAATGTTAAACAGAACAATGCAACAAAAAACGCTTACCACTGAGCGGGAGATAAATTGCAATCATAAAGTGGAAAGTGTTTTAAGCTGGTCGGAATAAGCAGGAGATCCGTGCTCTAAAAGCCTATCGCAAGAGCTAGATTTTGTGATAGATCCGAAAAATTATGCTGTAGTGTCCATTCTCTTAAAGGTAACAGTTTCGAAGTAAGAGGATTTACAAATGAGTTAGTCACTGCAAATCAATTTATATTTCTTTCTGTTCAAAGTGTTTCGGTGTCACTTTCGCGTATACCGATGTAAAGTAAAGATATCCCAAGGGGTTGTTCTCGGTTTCAACGGCAAAGGGATTCGTATTATTAATACGCACAATGCAGAAAACCATGAGACTAGTTACAGCTGGTGGTTAGTTCAATGCTTCAGCAGATGTCTCCCATAAAATATTGAAGCGTACCAATCTGTTATATTGAACTTCATTGATTGAAAACTTGACAGTCATGGGATGGACATCTCAACAAAGATGTGAACAGCGGAGACAGTGTGAATTTACTCTGAAATAAGTCGTGTTTCCATCTTGTGCACAAATGACGAGTTGGTTTAAATTTAGTGAAGGGTGGAATAAACGAATGAAGGTTACATGTAAGATCAGATAGGAGGTCATGGCTTGATTTATCATTGATTATGCAAGGCAATCGGAACAAAGAAGAAAATAACGGCGGGTTTCATCACTCAGGTTGAATGAGTGGATGCGTAATATGTTTGGTTGGTTATTAGGTGCACTAAAGTTCTCAGATCTGTGCAAAAGTAAGACCAAAGAATTATGAGTCCGTGGGACGCAGTTTGGTGTCAGATAGGATATTGACTACCTGCATGTGACTGAGGCTCATAGAGTAGCTCACTAAAACTCTTATGGAACAGATCAACAAAGAGAACAGTTGGGTAAAAACTGAAATTGTTTACAACTATGAGTTCTATCTTTTAACACATATCTCACGATATATATTAGTGGAGATATGGCGCGCACCAGCAATTGGTTCATTTGGCTGGTTCATTATAAGCTACCGGGTGATAAATTCATACGCAAATAACCGCTTCTGATGTTCGTCATTTTAGCGGTCAGTCGCGAAACCAGAACACAGCTGAATGCTGTCAGTCTGTACTCATTTGTACCGCTCTGCTAGTACAGTTGTCAATGTATTCTTGAGCCACCCACGTGAGACGGTTTGTCTCGTCTGTCACACTTGGATACCTGTAACGCATCGTGCTGCCGTGTTGTTGGCGCCAGTTTCGTTTTTGATTGTGTAAGTTGTATGCATGTCTTACTGGGCCTTTGGCTCACGGTTGTTTCAAATGTCTCCTTTCACAGGACTATCGCTGGAACTCTTACTTCAGAAGATTGCTGTCCCCCGGTGTCTTCACGTTGCCCAAAATTGGTTTAGGAGTGTAACGTGTACACGAAAACAGAACGCCTGGCTTGCCCGTTACACACTTAATGCCACAGGAGATTTGAAACAATTCGACCGCACAATCCGGGCACCATTTGCTCGGGATTGGGGACCACACACAAACGGTAACCTTCCAAATTTCAGTCTTGTATTTAGCTGCTGCTGCATCCATAGCGCTGTTACTCGGATGAACACCGATCTATCACTAAGGCTAGAACTTGCCTGACTAATCCGGCCTTTTGGACAATGACGAACACAACCGAGTAGTATGTCAGTTTAAGTGGATCGCTCAAATACCCATACAAGAGACGGGCTTGTCAGAGGTATTGCCAGTAAGTGCCCAACGGTTCTTTGCCTTGTATCGGTGCATGTTGCTTTTCAGGACTCTGAGGAGGACGGTGTTAAGGTAGAGTACCGGAAGGATGGGCGCCTACTGAATAATCGACGACTCGGCGACCCAACTCGGTTACATACCTCAACGATGCGCATGATTTTGTTCGCAGTTGACAGCGCGCTGTTTGCACACAGCGAGAACGAACTACAGCAATTGGCCACGGCTTTCGTGACCGCGGCATTCAGGTTTGGACTAAATATCAACACAGGTAAGGCATTTTCTTTCTTTCAGCCTTCTCCGGTCGGAGGTGCTGTCTGTGCACCTTCACCCCAAATTCGTACCAATGGAGATGTTGTTGGCAGCTGCACATATTTCTGCTACTTGGGCAGCAATCTATCCACCGATCTGTCCGTGGACCGCGAGTTGAGAGCTCGTGTGGCAAAGGCTAGTACTACTTTCGGACGTCTTGAAAGAAGTGTTTGGAAGAGCCACAGCCTGAAGCCGAGCACTAAGCTCTTTGTCTACCGCTCAATGGTGTTGTCTATACTGCTGTACGGCAGTGAAACGTGGACATTGTATCA
>LUCH01000764.1:123765-151953 GCA_013368495.1 Paragonimus heterotremus
ATGAGGGAGGAGTCAGCAGTAACACGTTTTCGCCTATCCACCCTGCTGTATGCGGCAGATAGGGCGACCTGGTTTATACTGTGAGACGGCCGATGCAGTATGGAATTACTTGTGTTACGATTATTCATGTTTGTGTGGACTGAAATACTGCCATAGCGCCCAGACCTAGACAGGAGAACGATCAGGGTTCTCAACCAAAGCCTTCGGCTCAAAAGCCGATACCGCAAGGCAGCGGGTGGTTGGTAGTGTACCAGAACTGGTACGTTTTCCGGAACAAGACGCCAGCCTTCTTCCAATCCCCAACCTGGAGGATCAGGAGACTTGTTCGTCAAACCTCTACCTATTGGCCTGTCTGGTATGAGTGACTCTGTCGGTGTGGTGGCCACACCGCCCAGTTTAGGCTAACAGTTTATCGAGATGCGCAAGCCGTCACGCCACGTCAAGGTCTAGTCTCGTTGTGACAGTTTCAAGACGAAAGCAACTTAACGACGATTGCTTGGACTTGGATCGGAATTTCAAGAAATCAGGCCCATTCATTCTCCTTCGTTTGTTGAGTTGAGTTGTAATCGTGCGGCTGTCATGCCTCAGTACCAACCGCTGGTTCACTAACGCTAAGTACGATTACCACAATGCCTCGTTTTGGAACTTTGATTAGTGTTTCTGCAATTCCAACGTATTGGAAGTAAACACCAATGAATGGGAAACACGTCAACAACAGTGCATAAGACGTCTTCCGCAATGATATTTCGGTGGCAACTCATCGTTTGCCTTTGAGAATTTAACTTTCTCCATTTTGTTTTTGTTGTTCTTTATGAACTAGCATTTTTGGATTCATGTACTTTCCATAGGACCTGCTAACTGATGCACTCCTCCAGTTGTTCCCAAAGTTTATTTTTGCACTAGTTTTTTATTAAGTGTTAATCGGTGTACGTTCTTTTGACTCCTATTCCAGTTGTATGGATTTGCCAAGCATTTCTTACTTCTCCCACTTGATCTGTGCGAAGTTTCCAACCATATCCATCTATTTCTGGACTCGTATTATCCCCTTGACCCTCAGCAATTCCAATATGCTAGGTCGATTTACTTCCTTATCAATGAGTACCCTTCAGTTGCAACTTACTGCTTCCGTTTTGGTCACCTGACTGTCTCTGATATGACCGGATTGATTGTGCTGGCTGTTTGCTTCCGGTGTACAGTTTGTATGTTAATTTTGCAGGTAACCGATGAGATGCAACCGGAGTGTCACTGCGCAAGACATCTTACGTATAATTTCCGGGCTTCATCAAATTCATCGGTGGAGACCAATATTTCAAACACCAATGAACTGTCCTAGTTTATTTCTAATCCACAATGACTGACTCATAACTGTCACTTGACTGACACAATGTACTTCCACCACGGAAGTACAATGACTTTAATCGCACAACAGGGCCATAAGAGCTGGTCAGATAACCGGTCAGGCTTTACTGCTATGGTTAGTTTGTTAAGCCGTTATCGACGGCAATATGGCTGATACCTGGGGTGCCTGCTCATAATGCTTATTTATAAGCAAGATATGAATACCACGATACTGGACGCTTGATTCTGAACAGTTCTCCATTTTCTGTCTTCAAAATCTAATCGTGTACAGTACTAGCTTACCTTTGAGTGCGTGGCCTCCACGTTTGCATGAATTAATTCACAGTTCACAACAGGACTTGCTCGGGCGATCTGTGTAGAATTCATCTCGTTCGGGTAGGTGGTTGACTCTACTTCAAATTGTTCCAGTATGTCATCCAACGAGTGCATATGGCCCATTAGGTGCTGAGCCATATAGGAGGGAAACACAAAGTAGGAACAACGTTAGTGGCAAAAATAAACAACCGCTGTACGTACAGCGAAAAGAGGAAAAAATGCAGTTAACCTGAGGACAAAGTTTTCAATGTTATACTGGATGCAAACATTGAGAACAACAATATGCTACGAAAATCTTGGTGTTCCACGTTTTGGCCTTTGTTCCAGTGGTCCTCGTCAAAGGTGTTATAATCTAAATTACATTAGCAAAATAATAGGAAACACGGGAATCTGTCTTGCTTAGGTCGATATACTTGTTGCATGAAACGACTGACCGAACCAGACAGTCATGGAGTGAAGATGAAACCGATGACATTTTAACTAAACCACTATGGCCGTATTTCGGTTGGATAATAGAGTAGAGCCAATACTGGGACATCCCAGTGATCCAGTCTCTACAAGCGACTAAGCGGAGGGCAGTAAATATCCTTCCCCAGTTAAGAATTTGAATGACGAACTCCAAGGACCGATAATGTAAGATGGCAATACTATTTCGTATCCTCAAGTCAGCTGTTACGTACAACGGCATTGGATGTGAGAAATAATTAGGCGAATGTAGCCCGTAAATCATGTTATATGTAGCAGCTGAAAATAACACACGAAATGCTATCACCATCCTGCAAAACCAGTCTTCTCATTCCGTTACATAAACAATCTGTTCACCAAGTGGATTGCTAAGAGTGCGATAATATTAGAACGGAAGAAACTAACATAAAAAATGAATACGTATGCTACAAAACACAAACGACATGCAAGGTTTCATTCGCAGGGCGCACGTCAATTTCACAGATCGACAAGATAATCAGTTATCGCGCTACATTCTTTGTCAAATAATAACCACATATATTTCAACCCATCTTAGGTGATTCATAACCGTCTAGTTTTCCATGCAAAATGATGTCTTATTGAATTCCACGTCATTCATTCTCAATTTGAGTGTCTGAATCACATAAATAGCTAACTCGCATTTGCCGTCTGTCTCGGAATAATCAATGGAATCTGTGGTGCAGCAAAAACCACTCGTGTTAGTGTTTGTGCGTAGGCGTTTATAGACTTTAGTCACTGAAACAGGCTGATGCGGAAAAGGATGCCACCAACCATAGATCAATCACAAGAATGTACAAGTAAGAACCAATTCAAGCTGGTGTAAGAAGAATGTTTTACGAATGCTGTGACACACACCCTTTGACAACAAGTGTCCATCGAAATACTACAGGTCAAGCCAACCATCTGTTAAATACAGTTAGTTGACAATGTATAGCTTACCCCTCAAAAACAAAGTTTTCATAATGATAAACAAGTGCACAGTTTTCACCTGTAGTTGAAAAGACATACGCTCATTCATACCTTCCAGAGTATATGAAGCCACACAAGTCCACACACAAAGCTTACCTGTATTATACGTTGTGATCGTTCCTGTTGGTGTCTACTCTGATGTAATGCATGTAGAGCTTTCTTCAGTTGCACAGCAAGCTCAAATGTCTGGTGCTTCAACCCAATTTTGGCCGCTTTGGCAACGCGCAACTGAAAATTTCAACAACAAACTAATCAGTATATGGCGTGTAGATGGAAGAAAAACGTTAAGCGAAACATTTTACATAAACGAAAGTTTCCATGGCACAATGATTTGCCGGTTTTCATAAGTAGGTCGCTTGGTGGAAAGAAAGATGGTCGGTAGGGAGAAGTTAGAAGAAGATTACATGAAAACTGTGCAACAGCTGCATGGAACAGAGCAGCAGGAAATCATAAAAGAGTTAGAGGAGGAAGGTAGCAAGAAGACGAGATTATTGATTGTGGTTGTCAGTACCGGAGTGATCATTCATAATTGAAAAGTGTTGTATACACACGGCGTCCAACGCAGTGTCTAGAAATGAAGTGAAAGACATGATAAAAAGATCTAGAAGTCACAAAATAAGTACACGGTAGCAAATGATGATATTAGTTGTGTGCAAACCATCCGTTTACAGTGTTTGTCCAAACTATCCTCATCGGTTAACAACGGTTTAGCTTCGATTGACTATTTGTGGGACAATACGCCAACAAATCAAAAGACAACATGAGACAAGAATTACTGTACAAATTACCGATCAATCACTAAAAACGTCAGACACTACATTACTAACCAGTAACCTGTCTCTGAATAACTAACCTGTTGAACCAAACAATTATTTCGTTGTTTCGCCAACATCAGTGGCGACGGTAAACAGGCGTCCGCAGAAGCAGCCGGGTTTTCACAAGGCTGGTCACATTCGTTGACTTCTCTGTGATAACGCCCGTGAAGAAAGAAGCCAAACGTAATTCGATACAGTGCTTAGGTTACGTCATAAAACAGCAGGATAATCAAGCACATATGCAAGGCTACACTCGTCTAGAATGAGAGTGAAATTTCGATTGTCATGCAACTACATTGGTCCCGTTTCTCATAACCGCGCCATCAGGGCACGTGTGCGAGCAACTTTGCGCGTGCTGGTATTTACGTACATTTTCAATTGGGTTCAAGTTAAACGGCTGGTTGATTTTGGTGGCTGCCGACGTAATTTGCTAAGTTCTCCGTCAGTTAAAAGCTCGAAAGCGATCCGGTTCCATGCAAGAAACGAAGTACAAACTACGTTTGTCATCTATTTAGTTGAATGTATCCAACGTTGGCGAAGGAAGGGAATCAACTGGCTGCACTACGGAGAGTTGAATTTCAATGTAGCAAAATATTTTTCACAGTAAACACGATAGACGCACCTTTTTTTTGTTATTTTGTTACGTTTTGTTTCACAAGCAAGCATCAAGTGTTCAATTAGGTTTGAGCATTTGCAGACACGGGTCAGTTCCGACTTCAGGTAAGGAAATGTTTTACGGCATGTGCATATATTGTATACCTACCATGAGTGCGGCTGATGAGTGTGGCTAACACGGGGTTCTGAAATCAACCTACTTTTGATGCAGGCGTTGACGAGTGTTGTATGATTCCTTGTAGAACAAGTCTTCGCAAGCGTACATAATAGGAGGCCAATGTTCTCATTTTGGTAGAAATCGCTCGCGATCGCTTATCACACAAACAGCTCCCTTGACGAAATAAGCGAACTAGTCCAAGATTTTTGGTAAACTCGGATTAAGATTGCATACTTCTGAGTTGTCTATCCATGAGCTTACGGTTTACTCGTAAACCCCAGAGTACTTTATAATGTACTGAATGTTGCCTGCTTTGGTCGCAAGCACATTATATCTTGCTAAGAAAAAAGTACAATTCGAAGTGAATTTGGTGTCTGATGATCAAATAGAAAATAGATATTGCAGACCATGTATGCATACACATGAAGGTAGGAAAGCAGTCGTTGAGGTTAATCTCTGAGGAAGTCTGACGTTACTACTGCAGTGGAGTTGAGCGGTCGTATTATACTACTCATACCGCGGCCATTCAGTAGCAGGTGCAGAGGATGTTTTTTTAACAACGTACACGCAACAAGAAGACTGCAGGAAGGATCATCAAAGTGCAGCAAAGCCCATAATGGTCCCTGCTATTTAATGGAACTGACCATCGACATCTGTGGCAGCCGAGACTGTCTGAGGCCGAATACCGCCTGCAAATGAGTGGTTTTGTGACAGGTCTGGTTTAAATGCTTAACCCGTGTATTGCTTTGTCGAATAAACAACCTCTGTGTCAACCGCGTTCTTGGATCACAACACTACTAGCTGAAAATCTGGAAGCATCTGACATAAAATTATAGCAGTTCAAGTATGGCTAACCACACCTGCTAATGAATGCTCATTTGTTCGCTGAATTTTATGACTTGTTGCCTCGGTTATTAACTCACTGATCTCACACAACTCTACACCTTTGCTGATAAGTGACAACAGAGACCAACATGAACCACTTGTATGATCATTGTGAGTTTTAGCATGTTTT
Source organism: Paragonimus heterotremus (assembly GCA_013368495.1). Taxonomy (NCBI): domain Eukaryota; kingdom Metazoa; phylum Platyhelminthes; class Trematoda; order Plagiorchiida; family Troglotrematidae; genus Paragonimus; species Paragonimus heterotremus. The sequence continues at coordinate 129,497 of LUCH01000764.1, forward strand.
TTTAGATTTGTCACCCAAAATACGATACGTTCCCTTCGAAAGTTTGCTGCTTTCTCACAAGAAGTAATACATATGATAGATGCAACTGAGCTATCAAGAGAGTGTAGAAAAAACCAGACAATCAAAGGCCGGAAAAATCAACACCACAACGGTTCACTTTCCCGAAACTTTGTAATAGAGATAAATCAAAATTACTACAGCTGAAAATAAAAGCCTTTCAATATTCCACCAATTCCGACACATCAACATAACAACAAACATAGCGTCCGCATTGTCTATACGATGGTTCTCTCCAATATGCGTTGATAATTGAAGCACCTATGCGCATATCACAAAGTGTGTAACCTCCGCCACTTATACTGAGAAGCATTCCTTGGTGATTCCTATCCCAAAATGAAAGCGGCGGTTACTGGTCGCAAGACAGAAAATACTGACCATTGTTAACATCTGTGAGAATTGATCAAATATGAACTACTTCTTACCATGGCTTGTAATGTTTTGTTTCAGTAAACTAATATATATCTTTTCGCCTATTATTCCAAATTCCATTTGTCCGAATGATTAACGGTTGAGATCTGAGCTGTTTGGATCTTGATTACTGAGTTTTGTCTGTCAAATAGCTGATTGTCTAGAGTATCTACGGCTCACAGTCGTCAAATCCAAGCGCTTAAACCCAAAACGGATAAGAAATAAAAGACTTTATGAAAATGGCTGGCAGAAATTTTTACTTCAATGTAGCTGAGTCTACATATGTCAGACAAGAACGATCAAATAGGCCGGATGCATGTAGGTGGATAGAGAATCTGGCTAAATAAGAAGTGTTTTCAACCAGAACAGTTTCGCGAGCACCGTCTATGTTTCTGTTCAACATTGTGGTAATTCATAAAAAAATTAACGAAACGAATAAATCAAACAAAAATTTTGGAGGAACAGTGGGACCTCGAAGGTTGTCCTAGTGACATACAAGGTGGGCCTAAGAGAAGGTGATGCGCTTGTGAAGGGTGTATTTATTTTGTTACAGCCAACAATGTTGTGGAAAAAGGTACTATAGTTAAATGGATTCAGAATCCCACAACGTCACGTTGTAGTTGTAACACGCTACGTCTCAACCACCGCGAGTGGCTTTCCTCAAGATTGTTGTGAACGAAATCCAATTTTTCGATTACCGCAATCCTGAGGAAGGTCACCCGAAGTCGTTGAAACATAGAGTATTACAACTTGCTCGTAACGTTGGGTTATTCCCAATCCAGTTATCAGTATCATGCTAAACACGACGCTCAAACTGTTTCACTTTACTCGTACTAAATTTGATGCGAATATCTTACAATTTTTTTTAGATAAGCTAGCGTGAAACATATTGGTTTTGAAGCCCAAAACTTGCTAAAGAGAAAGCTACATAAAGTCAATAAACGAATTTTAGCCATTTGTGTAGAGTGGTCAATTAAAGTGAGAATTGAGGTGGCAGCACATTTTGTTACGTTTCTAAGCTTTCCGCATTGTTCTGGCTCAGTTTTTCCCAGTGCAAAGAAGAGAGGTTGTATCGGGTAACCTTCGAGTTGTTCTACTCAAATAATCAATTATTTATATGGACTTTATTGGTGGAACACTTGCGTCGATGAAGGAATTTTAATCACTCATTTTGATAACCATGTGTTGCCTTCAAATATAAATACACTGAAGATGAATGTGTAGGGCACAAATATGAAGAGGGCTTAATGAATATCTTTGAAATATTCACCACTTTATAGCAAACATCTATTTAATTTCTTTAAAGTGCAATTCAGTCGTCCCATTATCGTCAACATTTGGACAAAGCTAACAGGTATTCTCTAGAAAAACATTCATCATACGGATAAGTAGCAGGGGACTTTGCTTTTTTTATATCAATTGAACATCACCCACAACTGATCCCAGTCGTTCAATCTATATGAAAACCAAAATTCTCTACTACTCACCAGTAATCAAAATACCGCTCAACAAGTTAATTTCTGTGAGTTCAACTTGGAGAGAAGTCCTAGTCAAGTAGTCATCGGCTGGAGTTAGCAGGACAGTTACTGTGTCTCCTGTCGAGACGATCGGGCAACCTGATCATCAGTCACAAACATAAGTGGTTGAGCGTTTACATGTGATAATTCGGTCATCCCTAATGTGAGGTCAATGGCGCAGTGGTCAACGAAGTTGCCTCATGAAAGCGTGGCCGGAGTTCTAATCTTGGTCGTGACAAGAATATGCACAACTGGCGAGCTCTCATGAGAGCGAACTTTGAGTCTGGTGCATATTTTCCAAACAGACCGACTGGAAAGTCTATGAGAACGCGACAACTGCGATCAATTATGTGACGCTGAATTTATCATACCGTTTTTATCTACTTACAAATCACCAGTACTGTGACTACCAGACACAAATAAAATGTTGGCGTGCGACCTGATGACTGAATTGAGGTAGTTCAGCACAGGCTGTCAACGTGAAATGATTGAGTCTGTGCATTGTAAGGATTGACATAGCGCAATATTTCGTGTTAATTTTATCGGGTGAAGAATGAGCACCATGATACAAAACAAGTAATTGTAGATACACTTTGTCAATTAAATATTTTCTTTTGTATCACCAAACGAAAAAGAAGAATCGAATCCAATACCTCATAGACATAGCTATGAAAATACGTTCGGGCGACATCACTAGAGAGAAGAAACAGTTTATATTTGATACACTCACTGAAAATGGGCATTCGAACAGTTTATCCATAAGAATATGCTAATAAACACTAAGGTAGACAAAGTGAAAACTTCAAATAAAAAGTCTGTTTAAATTTCCATGCACTTCAAGGAGGATGACGTCGCTTAAAGCGTAACCAACAGCTTAAGGTAGCAGTTAAGCCATACTACGCAACATAACTACGTGTTCAGATTACTTCCACACCAGTGTTGCGCTGCCAGTGGAAAGATATACTCCCTGTTGATACGGCCCCTTTTGGTGTTTAAAGTTTCGTTTGTTCCCGTGAAACAAACTACACAAACCACACAACAAGACGGTTGCCAGAACGCATTCGGGAGCGCCAAACTATGTGGCTAACGTGGGGATCGATAAAGCCCTGTTCGTCTGTGGCCGCTGTGCATTTGGTCGAATCAAACCACTTGATCAATCAGACCGATTCAATCAAGACAATCTAGTGAATATGAGGGATATAATCGAGGCAGGCCCAAGGTCGTACACTGGCCGTCGCAGAAGCCGTTGCAATTCATCTACACTCGCCACGGCTGTGTGCCGAAAAAACGCTTAGTGAAAAAATGGGACCTTCAACGGCCGTGTACACAAACCCAGAATAGAGTGATTGTAAAGAGGTAACGTTTCTGCCCCAAACTTCGTACACACCACGTGATCAATGTTACGTAGCTAAATCTCATGAATCAAATCGGACAGGCATTAATGACTGACATCCCTCTCCTCAGTGGTATGTTGTATACCACCCTACCTTCCATATCGAACCTCCGTAATTGTGTTGTACTAGGCCTGATGATGAACCACCGAAAACGAGCTTGCTTACTGCGCGTTTCTTCTCCCAACTAAATCGGACATAATTATGGTATTGGAATCCTATTGTCCATTCAACATGCATCATAAGGGGTAGGACGTAATATCGAATTATTTAAACGTGGGTAGGCCATAATTTCGACGCGTCAACATAACAAAAGTCTACGCCGACATTATCTTCACGATGAGTTGATAAGAAGACGAGTCAGAATAGAATAGATACAAGGGTTAGGAAGTTGATGGGAAGCAGAGATTTCATGGGCAATGACTCCATGTTAATAATGCTATGGTCATCAAAATCATGGGCTCTCTACTGGGTTCCGTGCTATCAATCGGTATTACTCAACTAAATCCAAGCTGACGGGTACTGAAGTTCAAACTTCATTCCACCTAGATGTTATATCAGTACTTAAAGTCCAATTCCTAGAATGTAAACTCAAGGACTCACTAGTAAACACATGGCATATCTGGTAAAATAGCCAAAGGATACCCTCTTGATCGGTCATGCAAACTGGATCGCCCTGGTTCTGGCTGTAACTGGTATACATGTGCATATGTAAATTGTCATGCAAACATCGTGTGCAGCTATTGATGTTACAAACTGACAGCTCCTACCTCCTGAAGCTGATCTAAATTGTAATAAATAAGATGCCAATGTGGTGTTGCTTAGAAATACAGCTACAAAACGGAAGTTGTAGACTATTCGTTATCATTTCCGCATGCAACGCTAGCTTCACGATTTTAGGTATGTTAATATGGTGCGATGATTCATTAAGACAACTAAATATGTGCACATGCGTAAGCAAGTTAGAACTGGTTTGAAAATTGGAGGCATCTCACACGAAGTTTTTGTAATCAGTGACTCCATTATAAAACAGCTGGGCTCTGGCTACATTCACAGCAGAAACAGGAAGATAATCTCCAGGAGCGACCAGTGCTGAGATACACAATATAGGCATTCAGTTTCGCATGTATTCAAACGGTAGAGTACCTGTCACATCTGAACATTCCGTTCTTGTCAACGGTTGAAAGCAAACCGAAGTCCACGGATATCTTCTAAATTATCACGTTTGCCACACTACGTACGTCTGGCGTTCAAAAGTAAATTTGCTGGAATCCAGTGTAGACTGCTTCAAAACATTTGTTTTGACGGTCAGTTACCTGGATTCCGTACGATATATATGCATAGATCGTCTTGTCTTAAACAATTGACACACTGAAGCTGGGATTCAGATTTGATGGTCAAACCTTCGCGTGCTGCTATTGTTGTTGTTGTTGTTGTTTTGTTTTATTTTCATGCTAGTCACAAATTTACAACTGACGACAGTGTATGAAACGAATTCATACTGTAATTTGTATCTTCCAACTATTCTATTCAAACATGTGCACATATTTTGCATGTCTACATCAAGCTCAAATGTCATCAATCGTATACAAGAAGACACCAGAATGATGTAAAGAGTCAACAATCGATTAAAAAATTGCGACTGCATTGCAAGCTGTTGAACAAAATTACAGTACATTACTGTACATTAGTGTATAAGTACTAAAAGCAAACCTTGTGTTAGAAGCAAATTCGGTGTCTACACGTGTAGTATAAACATTACTTTCATCCTGTGTAGTAATATCCTAGAGAGTAGATTTAATGTGCCAAAGTGATACTGACGTCATCGGTAACGTGTTATTCCTCAGGCGAATCAATTGGAGAGATAAGATTGCTTTCTGGAAACACATACTCAGTTGTAAGACAAAGTCAGTCTGTTAAACTCCGTCACTCTAAGAAACTTAGAACTAATTTTGCAACAGTATGGTACATTGGTCTCAAAATACGAGTCTCTGAACTTAACATGACGGATATTTGTACTGGATTGCAGCAAAATGAAAGTTGTCGAATCAGACTATCATCGATCTTTTTTCCAAAACAACGGTGGACTTAATCATGTGTACAGTGCCAGTAGGATAAATGGAAGAGTTACAATGATAATTCTTTAAGACGCAGTGGGTAGTGAGGCTCATATGAACGTGTTACAGCTTTGTCTGTTCCGTGTGGTTGGCAAATGTCTGATTTTGAAATATTCAATACACTATCACATGCCTTTGAAGGAGAATGACAACTATAACAGCATAACCAGCAGGAACCTTAACTTAATCATTTTGGCCATCGGATCCCAATCCGGTTGAACAGGTCAGGATTATCTCGCTCCTGTAACGAAGACCAAAATATGGAAACATCTGGAACGTGTACTCAACAATGCACGGAATAAAGTGTTGCGATTCCAAACCAAGGACACCGTTAGCTTATGGAGAATGTTTTTCAGGCCAACAGTGTAATGTTCAGATATTAAACAATGAGTGCTTAATACTGACCTATTCAAAGAAACCAGTTGTAGTTAAACAATAGGTGTTTACTGGCTTGAACATGTCGGTTAGAGGATGTGATATTCCTTCGTGATGCATCATTCTTATAAAATTCGAAGGCCATATAAGTAGTCGAAAGTCATGATGATGAGCAATTTTATATCGTGACATATTAGACAACTAGTAAGTAGTTAGGGATCGTGACTGAAGTACGTCAGTGAACATTCGCAAATAATTGCATGTTTTTCATTCTCAGAGATATTTCAGTCAGCGCTTCTCAAAAGGAAACACTACACTCCAGTATGATACATGTTATTGTAAGTTAGTAGTGCATATCAATGCAAAGGTTGCAATCAGTTGTGTGTGACGTTTAATTCGTGTTAAACAAAAAGATCACTACTGTTTAAGAGTGATCAATATACAGCTCAACAAACTTAGCGACTTTTGGGAGATCAGTCTGAACTACTCATTTGGTCGTCGATTGGAGCCAACACGAGAGTAACACTCTCCCTTTTGGGTGATCAGTCAGTATGAGCATGAGTCAAAAGCGAATGTGAATGAGTACTTGTATATGCTACTCCGGTTGTGCCTGATGTGAAGGTCAGTATCACAGTGATCAACATGGTTGTCTCAAAGCATTATTCAGACCTCGAACGCAACAAATGTGTATACACTACTGACAAAATATTCCGTGTGCGAAACTCGTTTTCTGACTAAAAAGTGTGTGAGAATGTAAAAACGGCAGTAACTTGCGAGTTGTTAAGTTGACTGACAAACTGAGTGCAACTATACTGCAAACGTTTCATCAAAAAATCGTACAAATCATAATTTAAACATGCACGCAATGTTGACTTGAAACCGATTAACAAATAGAAAAAGATTCCCAACGTGATTGTTCTGGTTGCCAAGCAGCTGCACAATAAAGTTTGTTAAGGACACCTGACTGCGAAATGTTTCATGCAACACGTATATCATGAGATATGGCGAGATGTGCTCAACAGATATATTGCACAAAAAGGCTGTCTCTGACTAATTTGTTCAAGGTTGTTACGGAGAGTTGTTTTACAATTCTGTAGACCATGATGAGATGGAATTCAATCGGCAGAGCAAGTAAGTAAGATGGATGTGAAAAAGCGAAACTAAACTGATATAATCGTAAAACGTTCAACTCCTTTGCTTCCCTACTATCAACTGCATGCACGCAGAATGAATAAGTCTCAGAAGTCAATCAAAACTGCGTGACAACGAAATCGATTGGAACATCAAAGGCATTGAGATTAAGTTGCTCGTATCAGAGTACTTTCAGTGTCATCTATAATAATCAGAGAAGGATGGCTAATAAATATTTGTGATACATGACTGCGCATCCAAATTCTGAATGGGGATGTAGAATCATTAAGATAAACAGCAACTAACGTACAGTTTGCGAAAGAGACGCAAGGTTAAACCAGCGTTCCTGTCAGCTACGTCGCACCGGTTGCCTCGAGGTGGACCATCTCGTTGAAATGTGTCGATTATTTTTTATACTGAGGTTATGAGATGATTTTTAGTGTTAGCGACCTCCAAGAGCTCGGTACAGAATAGTAGCCGATGGTAAAAGTGAGAGTACTCCCGATAAAGAGTGCAAAATCAGCTGCTATCTGAAGTACCAAACGAACTGGTTTTGACCCTTTGTGCTCGATTCGGAAACCCGTTTAGTCTGTACGTACATGGATGATGTAAATTGATTGGGCTATCCTAAAACCTTTATTTTCTGGTCGCGTCATTCTGAGATAATAGCAGTATTTCATATTCGAACGTTTTTGGCGCTGGATACTGCAATGATGGAGCCGACCTACGTAATATATTACCATCTACTGATTTACTGGTTTACTACTAATTTCCAACATAAACTGCCAATCTCACTGCTAAAAAGGGAACAATAAATCAATTTCTTGGTCGACTACTTCAGACTTACTCCATGTATCTGAGTGAAACAGTGGATTTTTTGGAGTTTAGTGTGGTTTCCGCAGCGCGTAACCATATATCATATAATTCTACTTTAGCAAAACATGCACACGTATGTATAGAAATCAAAGATTGTAGACAGCCTGCAAATCATTGAATCGAGTTGCCAAACACTGTCAAAACTCTCTGAGGAAACATCACATTGCAGATGACGGCTTCATCTAATAGCATCTTATGCTAACCGTATTGTCCGGGTAGGCAACGAATAATGTACGTCTGAGAATTTCGGAAGTCTGCAAGTTATTACTGCATGAACTTGTCCAGTTTGGAGAAAATTACTTGACAGAAGATATCCACAACTTTAGTGACCATAACTCGCCTCAGGGCTTTAATTACCTAATATAGGTCATCGTCCGTAGTGATTCTTAAAAAGTTTTTTCGTAATCATTTGGTCTCAGTGAGCACAGGCGAAGTGGTGGGTAGCTGTTCCGACCAGACTGTAAACCATCAACATCACGCATAGAGAGGACTCGAAACTAAGACCCATGGCAAATTATCAGGATGGTACGTGAGACGCATCAGTTACACCACGTAGTCGTGCTTACCAGGTTTGCACGAAGGGGTGTGAATTACATTCCCTCGCTTTCGAGTTTTATTTACCCATATACTGAAGTCTTTTGGACATTCGCGGTTTCATGCAAATTACCAAACATCCACAACAAATAAGGAAGAAGTTTGGAACGACTGATCGAGCTCAGTGACGTGAATGTTGTCGTTGCTCGCCTGGGTTGTCTGTGAAATAAGTGTACCTCATAACGCGGGGTAGTGAAAGTCGTAAGAAAATTTTTTTGCTGTCTCACTTTAACGTAGAGTTCGATTGTTTGTTCGTATTGTGTAGATGACTTGGTGTTGGATGTTTGAATATAGACACAGCTATTTTTAGTAGTTAGGTGGCTTCCTGTCTGGTGTTCTCCTTTCCTGTTCCAGTCATGGCTTGTTTTCTTCTTCATGGTTAAATGGCAGTTAAGCATCAGCGAGAACCACTGATGTATTGCCGTCTACAATGAGGATGAGGACGGTCGGGGATTATTACTCAATGATGGACACCTGCTTCAGCGTGACATTCACGAGCTTCAGTTGACTGGAAACACCCATCCACTATTTCACCGGTGGTTATCAAGACAACACGCTTTTAAAACCCGTACTTAAGCTCCTCCCTGTTAATGTTCGTACCTCACTCGATCGCAGTCGAACCACTAGTGGTTGGACAACTGCACCACATAAGAAGTGGAAGTCTCACAAATTGCAGAATGTTTTCGGTCGACAAGATTTTAATTCATTTTAGGGGTTCAGTTTAGAGATTCATAATGACAGAAAAACTATTTTTCGCTAGCATACCTGAACATCTTTTGGCCATCACAAACTGCCTATCATCCCATACAGAACTCATGAGAAATTTGACTATTAGAGGAAAGTGGAAATATTTTCGTCAATTTGAAACCCTGTTACATGGTTTAGAACAAATTTGATAAGTCGAATGATTGTGTCAACTTCGGATGGTCGACAGCAAAAGTGTTCGGTTGCAGCTCAATAAAAGTGCAACCATTCCTTATCAAACAGACAATACACAAATCACAAAATGCAGCAAATGACTGATCAGCAGTTACAAAAAGAGGTAAAGGATGTCCTCTTTCTGTCACAATAATTACAGGAATCCGGTTAGGTTAACACTCAGTAGGATGTCTCAAATCTGTGCATCAAGATAGCGATTAAATTCAACTGCCGACGATAAATTTACACCAGACTCTGGTGAGTTGATCCAGAGTGGATATATTCGAATGTGAACGGACGTTATCAGCAAACGAGACAGCTCATCTGGTGTTGCAGCTTTAGTGAGTTACATCTATGACGACCATTTACGTGAGACACAAATATTTCTTTTGAGTAGTGTAGGGGTTAACAAAGGATCCTGCGTACCGAAAACAAGTCAAATCCAAATTACCAGTAGTGCCATGAAAACTACAACCCGTTGTTGGCCTACCGTTGTCTTACCTTGTTTGGTCGGTCTGGTTGGCGAAGTTCTACTAGTTCTTATTTCCGCGGTCGGTGACGAAATTTCATTGCCGCTCAAATGGCAACTGCCTAGGTTTTGACTACCCCACGGGTCATGAATTTACTCGTCGGCCCCGTTATTTGTGTTCTGATTTTTCGGTTGGCAATCACTGATCACTTTTCATGACATTGGTCATGGGGTCACATAACTTATCATTTGCTTTTGTTGTGCTGTCTGTTCACAAATAACTGATACACCTCTTGCAGATAAGATCAAAGATCAACGTTTGAATGACCTTTTAGGAATTTAAGTTCAGTCTTGTTTTAAATGTTTGGAGTGCCTATATATTACGCGTTACTCAGTGCTTAATGTGAAAATGTTGCAGTGCATTTTCCTGATTACCACATATTGCCGCTAATACTCCTCAAAATTGCCTCGCATTTTGGCATGAACTTAGGTAAAGGGTAGTATTCACAGTGCTTTTGAAGACACAAATACGTTCACTGTTGTAACAAAGGGAACAATAGTAAAAAATAACTTTGCGCTGAAAGATAATGAAGCGGCGTTACCATGTTCTAAATCTTGCCCAGAAAAACCAGTGTAATAGTGTACACAGTCTGTCACAGTCGCGCATGATATTCTAGTGCGCAAAATTCTGTTAGATCACGTGATTCAGACTAAATAGTTTTACGGTCATTAGTGATCACCAGTATCTACTGAGAATTGATCAACTTAAAAACAATATTTGCTTTCTATCAGAATTGGTTCATCGGTCATCCTACAAACGACAGGTACACTCAGGAAACACATACAGAAGAGAGATTGTGGTATACAGTAGCAAACAAAACCCCGCACGTCGGAAGTTCACTCATAATTGGTTTAGTGAAATTGGGCTGACCAACTGCTCTAAGTACGCGCTATCACCTAGAAAGCTAGTCAGCTGAGCAACCTCTGATGTAATCAATATCGAGACTATTGTGTTCAACACAATACCAGTCCAATGATAGTGCATTAGTTAAAACATTTCCACAGCTAGTTTTTCTATGAACCGTTAATGGTATTGGCCTCTCGTGAACTGAACCGAAACTACTAATTTCCCACAGCGTACAGTGGCGAACATAACTCACCCTGAAAGAGAGACGATGTTCCCGACATGGTTGTGGGACTGGATCTCCGGAGAAGAAGACGAATCGGATAACTCACGTCTTTTAAATTGTTTTGCCCGTGTTGACGACGACTGACCATATCGTCTAGAATGCAAAGACGTTGCTGTTTGCCTTTGAAGTGTAAAAAAAGTCAATGAACTAATCTGTAAAGCATACAGTATGTGGTCGAGCACTTGAGGAACGCCACTTTCTCAATATATTTCAAACTGACTTCAATGCAACTCTATTTACAATATGCAACAGTAAAAGTTGTTTCTTAACAGTACGCCGACTAAAACAAATGGCAAATTAAATTCAAAAACCATCAGTGTGTTTGAATAATTTTGTTTTCAACCAACGTCTGCGATCCTATTCCTTATATTTATAATACTTTGGGTTGGACAGATTATTGATGACAGGACTGATGTCTCTAAAGAGATATGGCAAGCAAACTGCCTTCAAAAAATGTGGGCGCAGCAAAACGAAAGACTTTGGACGTCTTATCAAGGTGTTGTCCAAAGTATTGGTAGCCATCAATAACCCTAGTTTTGCAGATAGACTCTATCTCCCCAGATGCCCATTTACCGGAAATATACAATCCATAAAATATCGTCAAGGAAACGCAACAATATCAAACATAAACTTCTACGACCCCCTGAAAGAAAAAGACTAGAACGAACGCAAAGACCATGAACAGCAGTTCGATCACGGACGGAACTCAAGGATATTGTAATATGACACGGAAACTGGAACGCAATTTAGAGAGCCGCCCCCCAATAAACAGGAAAAAATGCAGTCTCCAAATGAGCTTTGTTTGTTGCTCAGTTTGAAGGCAAAATATTGGTGCACAGTAACTGTGTGTTATAGGCCTCGAGTGGCCTTAGGGCCAGGCTATCCAACGGACCAATCAGAGGCGAGCGCCAAATTCAGACATTAAAGAAAATGACGGGTATTCAAATTCCCAAAATTAAAAGATCCAATTTTCTCAGCAATGAGAGCAAGTTCTTGGAATAAACGCTTTTTCCAATTGCACGTGTTAGATTCTACTGTCAATTGATTAGGAGGTTAGAAAATGGCATGCTGTCGTCAGGGTCGATTAAGCTGACCTATGCAGCCTGATGATGTACAAACTCAGATGACTGGACCACACATTATTAACGTCGCTCATGGTAACCCACTGAGTGTCAACTTTTCCGGACCCCCTGCTCAAGGACGTGAAGTAGAAGTGGCCAAAGGGAAATGAAGGCAGCTACCAGTAGTTTAAGAACTGTGGGCCCTGCTTTTTTTCGGCAGTAGTTTTTGTGGTTGGAAGGTCTTCATTTGCAAATAGTGGAAATGAAAGGGTCACTTTGATCCATTAGTATGGAAGCTGCTTCATGGAATTTTCTGTGAAGTGGCGTACCTTGATGAAATAGGCCAGTAAGAGTTTCGAAGAAGCCTTCTTTTAGATATCGACTCGTTCTTACACGCAGTTAGATCGCTTTCCCTCAAATGACAGATAAGCCTAAACTATTTAAAGCTGAACAATAGGGTTTTAGAAAATAAATTCTCTTTCTTCCTGTGCTTTTATGAAGAAAAACAGGTTCAGTTATTATCAAGACCATACGACGGTCCACCATCGGCATTATCTGTCGATGTACTAAGTGGCTGAAAAAGATCACAATCTGGTAGCGTGATACTTGACAAACTAAACAAGGTGGAGTACAAAGAGTGGGCAAAGATATTATTCAGGAATACAATGAAATATCTGGTGTGAAGTTAAAAAATGGACAGTGAAAAACTATGCAATAAAGCAAACCAGTCAGCACCACAGGGGTTCATATCTTAAAGGGCTCTTCAGAATTCCGAAGCCGTCATTCCTGCGAAACTGTGTGTTAGGCACTGACGTTATTCCAGTACAAACGTAGGTTTGTATACAGTGAAGTAAAGGTAGGCTGACAACAGACCTACATAATGTGAATTTATGACACTAGAGCAGTAATGGTTCGATGCTCAGTTACTCAGCATAAATAGGCACTTCACTGAATTAGTATAGATATTGATATACACTCACTCTTCGTCCTGATGTCGACAGTGAAAGAAAATTTTAACATCCAAATTCATCACGTTAAGAGTAAGTAATGAACTGGACTGAGCTAATTAATTTCAGACTACACGCATACACACTGTGAAATAGTACTGCACCAATCACACTGCCCTATCCGGATACTAGACCAGTGGAGGGATCATTTATTTGTTGGTTGTTGGATCGACTGCATTAGGGTAACCAAGGCACCTCTGACTGGATTCACTCTCAACCTTTCAATTGATGGATCTAAAAATGCTGCCCTTTGTGCCGTACGAATGGTTGTCTTGAAAGCTAGAATTATCATATATACATGGGGGCTATTCTGGCGTGATAGATACTGTGTATAGTGACATGCAATTGTTGTCAGTATTGTGAATTCAGCCAAACCAAAGAATAAACATGTAAACCAGACGCTCACAGAAAGTTTTTGTTTAAAAGTTGACTTAACAGCTTCGTTCACGTTGGCTGCTTCACGACTGTTACACCAATTTGAACAATCACCTCAGAATGTGCATACCATACGTCAGAAGTTGAGCCCAAATATTTCTGCCAGTGTGCCTACCATAAGTATCTCCTCAGTTAACTGTGAACTTACATATACAGTGTAACGTGAGCTATTTACATGTGAACATTTTCGCAAGACCTTTGGGCTGGGTGTGAAATGATACAATCAAACAGAGTTTTACAACGTTGTGTATTTCATTTAGTGCCGTTGTGGTCAATGTGAATGGTGGTTTCAGCAAGCCAGTAGTTTCGTATTGTAACCCTAGCGGCGGACGGGGCGCACAAAATGTATGTACGACACGACAAAATCTTATTTGCTGTTGATTGTCAGATGATAGCGGTTTAATCTAAGTGGAACACCAATCACAACTAACAGTAGTTGAAGCATTCGCAATAACATTTAGGACAGCCTTATTCGAAAATAACACTATACTCGAGTTTCGTCTGTCAGTAGTACTCATGACTAGTACTAGTCTCAGCGGTGGCAAGAATATGCACTACTCATGGGCTCTAACAAGAAAGGAACTCAAGTTTACTACTTCTTTCCGGAAGAATCGGATTAAAATATCCATGAGAATGCTACGACTGCCACCAGTTGTGAGTGGTGCTCAATTTATGTAACAACTTATTCAGCACTGATAGTAAGGTTATGTATCGCTACTTATCTGACTCCAAGAGGTGCATAATTGATTGAAAAAGTAGTGCACATCAAACAGTAGTTGCGCTGAATTGGAAGGAAACTTGTGACATACAAATGCTAGAAGAACCGTGTAGCTTTCTGGTTGATCGAATGTCGCATAATACTATCTGATCAACGAAACAGTAGCACATCTGGTTGAGTCACATATTCGTCGTGGACACGTTTAAGCTTTGTTGTGTAATTTGTGGAGTCCAAGATAACCAGTGTATCACGTTCAAACAGTGTGCCAAGTTATAAATCGTCCCCAGCGTCCTTCACAGTCTTAGTCATGACAAGACCAGGCAGCACAGAATCATAAAGACTGTGATTTTTGTTTGTTTGTAAAATTTAATTTTAAAGCCTAACTGCATGTTGTGTGTGTGTATGTGTTAAGTAAAGGTAAATGTATTAACAAACCCAGTGATGACTGGGGCTGATTGCTATGCACTGAGACATCACAAATAAAATGAAAGTATTCTTTCAAGGGTAATTTACTTAAAATGTCACTGATTAACACAATTACCTGTTTGCTTGTCAGAAATAATGTAATGGTTTCCACATTGCGATCAAATCACAGACATCTGTCACACCGTTTTCACAGGTTTTAACGTGATTTTAAGATTTTCGTAGACATGAATAGATCTCTGACAGAATTTATTGCATCAGTATGCTTGGTTTGCGCATATTTGACAGGCATAGTTGATTACGAGCAATTTTGTACTGACAGACTGTCGGTAGGTCTACTTAAGTGACGTGAGACAGTGGATTGTTAAATTTCGCAGTATTTAACAATAAAGTTGCAGCTTGGCAAAATTTCTTCCGAGACTAAACGATGCTAATATGTAAAGTGATGACATCAGGAAGGTTATGCTTAAATCAGGCAAAATCAAGTACTTACTATCCATGTTGTGGCATCGATTTGCAAAAGTACGGACAATGAAAACTAGCACACAGACTGTAACATACGATATATAAATGCTATATTGTTTACTACAGAGAACTCAACCAAAGCAATAGGTAACAGCTGATTGTTCAGGCACAACATTCTTGGTAGTCTACTTCGGTAGAGCAGTACTTCCTGCATGAAACTTCACCGCAGTTTTGCGTGTAGGAAAGTAATTCTGCAGAAAATGTCTTGAAGGTGCAATGGTAAAACAACATTCTACTTCTTTTACAAGTTTTCTTCTATGGGCCCAAGTACTAAGTTCGCGATTGATAACAACTTCTCAGTCATTCGAGTATCATACCCCCGTCATCCCCCACAACGAGTTCAGGGTACCTTTAATGCGTGCAACACATTGTCCAACTGTAAAATGGTGAGCGCATACATAGACTTTTTAATCCAGTAGAATGCTCTGAGGGGGTTTGCATCGTTGGTAAAAAAAAACCTGATCGGTGTGTATCTGTCAGCTGTTACAGAAATACTTTTAAATAAATGTTGAGAGTACACCATTATGAAGACTGGGAAAAATTCTTCATCGTGTGGCTGCTAACATACAATGACATTTGGGATAATGAAAATCAACTTGGGTTTGGCTCACCTACTAGCATTCGAAGACAGTTTGTGTCATCAAGAATTAGAACATGGCACACGAAAAGTTTTTAGAATTTCATCCAAGCCGATAATCGGAACAAACTGATGAACGCTCACTAGGTTCACACATGCGTACGCCTGTAAGACATGCAATCAGAAAACCGAACCCTACATGCTGTACGTGAGCAGCATTGGTAGGGCAAAAGGTTCGCCATCTCGTGTTTGAAGTTAACCAATTTATAGTGGGCCATCTGGTCAGAAGCATTTCTTTCAGATTGGTTTATCCGGTACTAAGGTGTCGGTCCAGTGACCAAATTGAGAAGGGTGGTTTATGTGCGTTCTACTGATTTGTGCTGTAAAAATAATGCTTATAGCAATGGGGATGTACTACATTAGTCCGACTTAATATATCGTCTTAAATAGGAGCAAATAAAAGGAG
Source organism: Paragonimus heterotremus (assembly GCA_013368495.1). Taxonomy (NCBI): domain Eukaryota; kingdom Metazoa; phylum Platyhelminthes; class Trematoda; order Plagiorchiida; family Troglotrematidae; genus Paragonimus; species Paragonimus heterotremus. The sequence goes on from LUCH01000764.1 coordinate 145,755, forward strand.
CCAATACTGTGTAGTTTTGATTGTACCCAACACGTGGGAAAAAACAAATAATGACAAGAAAATAGATATAATGAAAGAAGTAACAGGTAGAATGGTTTGCTACAACAAATCATAATACTACAAACTGAGGCTGTCGGGTATTGTTTGTTATTGAGGTTATGTGACACGTGAAAGCTCTAACAATTTGACAATTGAGTAAAATTACCAATCCGTCCGATACATTGCAAACGCTTACCGTTTCCTTGTAAAACTCAATGTAAGATACTCGCAGAATGAATCAGTGGAACGACATTCAACTAGCACTAGGTAGGCATGATTGTACATGATTAACATAGTCATAACAAATGTATGTCAAATAATGGGTGGTTTAACAACTCCACACTTAACTGACAGTCTGAAGATAAACTAGTGAGAAATAAAAATGACAAAAAACGTACTCCCGAAGACTGAATATTGTGACCGACTGCAAACGCAAGGCTGAAAAACTAAATAACTCATTCCATATACCGTCGCACTCTGAGGCCTCCACGATATTCACGTTTAGTAAGACCAGAACATGATTGCGTTTCGCTGCATTCTATTGATGTGTAGTGGCGGCAATGACAAAAGGTGATCAGCCTAGGAAACCGTCCGTATACTGAGTGCAGAAAACGTCAAAAGTTCTATGAAGGAAACTGAACATTCGAGGATAGCATGTGTATGCGGCTTGGTAAATTCAGAAATTTCCATAGAAGTGATCGACCAAAAAAAGGTGTCTCTTGGGAAAAATGAAATGAGGAATTTTTTATTCCGGCATACATGTAGTATTTAAAATCTTCAAGCTATCACTGTGCAATGAACCAGTCCGAGCCCAGGACTAGTTTTGACGAATTAAAACTATCGGTCGGGGTGTAGAAATTTGTCTTGTTACACGTCGAACAATAAGCATGCATTTAATCGCAGATATTGCATTCCATTGTCATACGGGTTCGAAACCAGCCGAAGCCCTGACTTTTCACAAGTGGATCCCACCTAAAGTCACAAATCTGTTAAACTACTTATTAGCAATACAATTCCTATGCTCAACACTGGCGTTGGTGGATTCCAGCGTGGAGTGTTCCAGAAATCCTGCCGGAGCAGTCGATCGCCTGCAGCATTTGGTGGATTTCATATGAAACAGTGGGACGGGAAGGTAATCGAGTAGAAATATGAAACTTCCGAGGTCCTGGCGTGGCTTGTAGTTCACCTGGTAGAACGCTCGCCGCGTTGAAGCATGATGTTTCTGTCGCTGGTTCGAATCTAACCGAAGACCTAACTTTCCACAGTTGGGCCTCATATAAGGTCAGATAAACGATAGTGATAAAGTATGTGATTGTAGAAGTTAAAATAGCAATATACCAACTAGATCGTGTTCTTCTCATACCTGATTCACGGAGAGATTATCTGGAAGGCAGTTAGGGAAACAACTATACTAGCGTAACCGGGACATTCTTGATTTACTACACTTGTGTGCTCCCGATTGTCAGATCCAAAGCCACGACGGGCTGGAATGCGTAAAGGTAATTCTGAAAGCTATTATCATCATACAATCTGTCGTCCTCATTACACACACTTCGACCACGCCTCAACTGTACAGAGACCTAAAGCAGGTTTCTTTTATGTATCCTGTTCTAATGGAGAGGATGATGAGGTGATGAGTGTGTTATGATGATCGGTGGAATCGAAAAACTTGGAAGAACAAGCCTAAACTCGTTTGACTTCATTGTACTCGAAGGGCAAATGAACAGCCATTTGCGGTACAAATCACACACACTAATAGTCCAAAGTACGCACAGTTCAAAGATCTGGTTTAGTTTGGGATGTGGTAGGTTCAGCGTGCAAGCAAAGCTGATCAACCCTTTAGAACAGTCTTGTAGATAAATCATTTACCCGTCATATCTGAGTTTTCTGTTTGCTTTGTGGATTAGGAGAGGACATACTCGATCTCGTGTGTAGAGCTTTCTAACGCGTAAGTCTTAATCTGACGTTCAACAGTATGCTACGGTTGCGGTACAAATCACGGACACACATCGCAAAGTACAACTCGACGTGAGTTTCACATTTCAAACTACCTAATCAGCTTGCAACACTCACTTGATCAATGATTTTCTCCTCTTTACTGTCAATGGCAGCCTGGAAAAAACAGGCTGTCTACGGACATCCTTGGTTTGCAGAAGAACTTCCAGGTGTCTGCAAAATAATATATTGACCATGGTTACTGTTCACACACACAAAACTAGTTTCTGATAACAATTAACACCACGAAATCTATCAGAACAGATCGAAACTAATAACAGAGAAGGGTGCGACATATTCCCAAATAACCAACGCAGGTGATGACGTAACGGCATTGGCATCCTAATATACGCGAACGTAAACCTGACAACTTTCATCAGGAATCACCTAATTGTAATAGGTCACGTGGTTGACCCCATCATCTTGGTCAGTGTGATAGTAGGCAATCGTAAGTACACGACGTCGACGGATACAGGAGTGATGTCACTATAACGAAGCACATCAGATCTTTGTTATTAGAAGATGCTGACGTGCGCAGCCTTGCTGCTGTAGCAATAAAGCAGTTTCTCTCAACAGGTATGTGTCCAAGTAAGCCTTGCATCAAGTAGCAATTTGTCGTTGTGTGTTAAACCAATGTACTCAGTTGCCTAATGAGAATAAACGGAACGATTCCACTATTCAATTTACGTATTCTTGCCGCTTTGCAAGACGAGTATTAAGACAGACATATGTCAGAAGTTTTACCGTTTGGTGTTACGCTAGATTTGATAGTCCCAGAGAGAACAACCACATCTGACAGCTCATTTTCCAGGACAACAAACGCAAATAATGAATATGTCAGAGGTGCTTGAAGTACATACTATCATCTGATTCTGACATTATTGGACAGCAGTGTGTGCGCTATTCGCTACGTTTTTGACTGTCAATAAAATATAATGATCAGAGTGAGAGAGGAATCATAAAACAGTGGTAGTGGATTTTATGGAAAAAAACTGCCACGGTTTAAACTACCCACAGTCGGTGATCAATGCTGGCTGATCCCAGAAGGGTCGCGTCCGTTCGGGTATATGCCAGAACAAAGCGGAAAAAAACAAGTCGCAACCTCGATCGATTCGACCATTTACAATATTACGATTGTGTTGGTAACTGATAAGACTATCAACCACATACACCGAGTTTTTGATCCATACTTTCTATCGACTGAACAATCAAATTTGCGTTTGTTATGTTGGAACCAAAAAACCAATTGGTGATCGAAGCCACAGCAAGTTAAGATGTAACACAAAACATGTCCCATATGTAAATGTCGATCAAACAGAGAGCAAAGCACGCTTAGTATTTGTTAACTTTCCGGGTCGAAAAGTGATGAGTATATTTGAAAAATAACTCTGCTTGAACTTCTCCATTGTCACAAGAATGGCATGTGTAATTTTCAATAATAGTGTAACACCGAAGAGTGCTATGAGTTACTTCGATCACTCTCTGTTAGGGAAGGTGGTAAATGTGCTACATTTATGGACATGGACATTGTATAAATGGGTTTTTGAATCAAAATTATTATCTGGTTAGTAAAGTTGAAACCGAATCATAAACAAGTGAGTTTGATTCAATCTACCACCAATAAGTTGCCTTCCTGATAAGCGTGTAGACAACAAAGCACAGATGAGCATAAACGTTGCGTGCTGTTTAAAAGAGTAACGTCAACGTTGGACTGAAAATACTCATTAGTGGAACGAATCGTTCACGTAAATCCGCCAAGTGAAGACTTTCCTCACCCTAGATACATCAAGTTTGTCTGTTCAACCAGTCGGTCGATTCAAGCTGATGTAATTGGTGTGTGCCAAAGAAGACGCTGGTGTGCACGGGAAACAGCTACGTGAGATACATCGCATTGCAACCTGTCCACAAACTGGAGTAAGGATATCGACCGATGGGGCTTGCTCCGAATACCAACGGGCGAGCTCACTGAGACATCCTCACAGCCACACAGGCTGCCTTAAATGTGACTGAATGCTTTGCGGTTCGTGAGTGATTTATAAACATAAACCTGTTACCAAGCTTGAGACGTAACCTAATTTCAAGACGCGTGTATTTTTACCCGACTGTAACACGTGTATCTTATAAACGGTCAGTCGCCAGCGGTTGTCCCTCGAATTAGGCAGCCTCCAATAACGCTACAAGAAGCCTAAAGTGAGGGTTTGTAAACAGATGATCCAACTGTACACCACCGCTTAGTGGGGCTAGTAATAAGCCGACTGACATGCTTCGATCGTGAAACACATCAAGTCGTGACGATCCGCTAATGTATGGACGATTAGAGATCATTAGTATCAAGTAGCTTGAACTCAAGCTCCTACGGACTAATTGATGGTGATAAAATGTTGCAACCTGTCCAGACGGAAAATAAACCCAAATTATTCAAAACCGTGATCACTGGTCGAATCTGGTGGGTGGTCTTTCAAACCTTCCAAATTTGACCAGATACTCTAGAGGACTCTGAGAGATGAAAGTAGTTCCACCAAAGGAGAGGTCTTATTTAGCTGACTTTGAAGGGAAGACCATTATGCGGACATGTTTGTATGTTTAGCTGCTTTCAGATTAGCTGACCACCAGGCTAGCCAACACTGACCAGTTGATCTGCAAAGGCTGTCACCTGATCTCAATCCTACAAATTTTCACGATGGATAAGGAGTGCGTAATCAAAACCAGTAGCGTACACCATTTGCGACGATGTATAAGTTAAAGCGTCCTCTGCTCTCGGTCAAGGTGAAAAGACCAGATAGAAACAGATACGGTAAATATGGTTAATCATTCCATAATTTTACTTCACTTCACTTCTCTTCAGCAACTCAGTAAATGCAGTGGACTGGAACGAATCAGCCTCAAGGGCTGCGCCGCGTGATGTGGACAGTAGCCAACGGACTCAATGAAGTAAGAAAAGATTCCAGTAGAAACTTGGTCACATTTCGTCAGGAATGACTGTGCATCTATCACTTGTATAGATTGTTGCTGCATTCAGCAATCATGTTAGAGAGTACGTGCACGCCACAAAATACCCTGTATATATTTCTGATAATCAGACCAGAATATCACGTCTGTAAGACGCCAGTACATTTCGTACTTTCCCACCGGATGCCACAATTAACTCTGAATGCATTCAATGAAACCGATACTGGATCGAGATCAGGGAAATAGAGCCAATCACCGTTTGGTTCTGTCAGTTAGCAAAACCATGACATACGGTGTGTCAACAGAACTGCCTTATGGTGTAGGATCAACAGGATGATGAGCTGATGATGAAGCAGTACTATGCAGAAAACGTTTGTTGGGCGATTGATATATACGATCTCTTGCAGCTGACTAGAAATCGAGGAAGCCGAGTTATTTTACCCAGTGGTGTCACACCGGTCAGGTCATATACCATATCCTCGACTTATTTGAAGACAAGTTCTCTAATCCCGCAACAGAGGAATCAGTCAGATCTATCAGCAGAGCAGACACGCAACTATAAATGAATTGATATACAAACTGAAATTTGGGACTGTATAGATACTTGCATTCTACCTAAGGACAGCGCGATTAACAAGGTGTGTCAGAACAATAGCAATTAGGCTGCAATCTGTATATCGAATGGGCTGTATAAGAAGCTTTATTATAAACGGTACAGCATAACTTCTCTCGAAATACAACTCCACGTATGCTAGCGTTCTGGAATCGGACATTTCTTATGGTTTTTGTATTACGGAATTGACATAACTTTTGGTGGATCGCCCTAGGTAACCGTATGTGATCAATATGTCAGAAGCACACTTTAAATCAGAGTGGGTTGTGTGAGGTTTCCAAATAACTCACATTCTGTGTAGTAATCGACGCGTTATACGGCGATGTGTAAAACCTGTTAAAATTTAAATGTGGCCCGTCTCAGGTAGGATGCCGGTGGACCGTTTGAAGGTGAGGGTCACCTACTTGTCGTTCAAAGCCACTGTCTTAAACGATAAACGAATCATCTTTCCTAACTTCAAATTATAATGAAAAGTTCCGCTGAATATGAAAGTTTCTATGTTGTCACTTTACTTTCAGCGGAAGACAATATAACATCTACATATCGCCAGTACAGTGCGGCATTTGGCAACATAGACTTAAGAAGTTTATATATATATATATA
>LUCH01000764.1:158075-174577 GCA_013368495.1 Paragonimus heterotremus
TTTGAGTTCTTGACAGTCATTGTCATATTCAGAACCAGATGGATCTACCGACGTTTGTTCATGAGATTTATCGACGGAGAAGAAATCCACCTCTGTCGCAACTTTACAGCTCCTTCGGAACACATTTCTTCATATCAAGCTTTCATAGCTGCCACAATTTGTTCCCAGTGTTCGTCAGATTTCCCCACCTGGCTCGAGATGGGCAATTTGTTCACCAGTCCTCCATGGTAAACGTACTTCACACTCTCCTTGATCGAAAGCCAGTAAAGTGTCGTGCATTTGCGATTGTATGACCTCTGGGCAAGTAACAATGCAAAACAGGCACGTATAACAGCATGGTGATAACTCCCAAATGCACAAATTGTTAACACAATGACGCCAACTATAATTGACTGTTATATGATCGGGCTCTGTCCATGAATGAGAAATACAGAGAGACCTCCCGTATTGAAATGCGAGTGAGATAGAACTACTAATCGAAATGACGTGAGCCACAGTTATGTTCCAACTTGGTCAATGGGTACTGTGTACAGCACATCCCCGACGTGTTATACTATTTGAGCGGTAATCGTGGCGTCCACCCTCACGTCAGCTTGACTCATGTAATGCATCTTTTCAGTTCTCCGCTGTCAGTTTATCCAGGGGCAATCACGTCATTAGCATCCAAAGTTGTTATTGTATGCGGTGTGGTACTTGATACCTGCTGATCAGTTGAAATATTATCCGTTTCAGATATAACTGGAATGAGCAGAATCATTATGCTTGTTGATATTTGCGCTACTAGTCTCCACACTAAATGGAGCAGCATTCACTGTTCGTGGTCTTCGATATACTTGAGACAGTTCTGAGTTCCGTCAACCTGGCTAGGTTTAGATAACGAGCTCGGTAACCTCAGATGTTGTCTAGTGGGTATCTGAAAGTCACTCACTTCAGGATAGTTCGTCAAGAATGTTTTTTAGCGACTGTCTTTGATACTGCCAGTAACGTACCCCGTTGCGTCTCAGTGCACACGACTTGAGTTTGTATGTTTTGTGTGTTAAGTGCTTTGGGATTCAACAACCGTTTGTCATAATTCATCTGTGTGTGCGTGTGTTTTTCATTGCTTACCTAAGTGACCGATGAAGTGATCGTTAAGTCATGATATATGATACAGTTCTTCAATCAATGCAAGAGGTGACCGTTATTCAATTCGCTTGATTGGATACAATCCAATGAGCTGTTGTGCTGATTAATAAAGTCGAGAAAAAAATAATCACGGACCGAACTATGGAATGCGCACTGATGAGTTGTGATTTCATCTCGGAAAATTGATCGAAAAAGGAGGCGCATGGGAAATATATGACGAACAACCCAATGCTGGCGAGTGTTATCCAACACAGACACGATTAAAATGAATGGGCTAACTTATAAGTTATTAGTGGTTTAACTCTGGAAGGACGTTGATCTTCTATAACCACATCATCAGTGGTATTAGTTAAGAGGATTTGCCACCCACAAAATGTGTCGAATAAAGTTGCCGGATTGGCGATTGTGAAATTTCTTCTAAGAATTCGAATAGAATCAAGAAAATAACGTGGGTGGTAATTTCGAACAGTATTCCTTTCTTTTTGCCGATTACTTACACAAACTTGTATGTAAACAAATACACGTAATAAACGTGAAATATATCTAATCAAAATCTCGTCACACGGTTTTAGGGGCGCGCGTGAAACCTGTTCGAGTATCTGACCCGTACATCACGAAATAACGAGTTAGTCAGTTGAACATGAGGTAAATTGGTAAGAGGGAAATGAACAAATGATTAGAATTTAATGTATACAACACGAGTGACGAGCGGATTGCATTCAATCACTACAGAGTTGATTCATGCTAGCCCATTTAACACAAGGATAGAGATTTCTACTGGTTTGCGTAATAACGGTGTGAGGGCTGGCCGGACGTATTCTGCAGGCACATTAATAGCTGTACAGTATGTATCGCTTACCATAACCTATCCAAATAACTTAATTCACTCTCACAGATAAAACTGACTGCATGGGCTACGAAGGTGTTGATATCATCGCTTCTGAGTTTGATGTTTACTAAGACAAAGCAACATATTAAATAGGAAGATGTCATGCAACACGCTGATGACACCAAAAAACGTCACGTCAGAAGTACGCCAACTTTGTACTACGATATATGACAGCGAAAAAAATTACCATTTTAGGACACATTCGCAATGATAACTTCGTTGTTTGTTATTTAAGGGAATACCGTTCTCAAGATAGGTTGGCCTACGAGACATGTCTAATAATCTTCGGTATTCCGCAAAGGTCACCTGTCTGATCAAGACTGAGAATTGGGTGTATGTAGGTAAAAGTGCATCCAGCAATTATATCAAGCCATGTAATTTTCATGTTTCATCCGCCCGAACTGAACTCCTTTTTTCATGAGGAGCGTAAGCTGTTCTGTGCTATATACTCAAAATGGTCGCATTAATCGTCTTTAATAATCGGATTAAATTCACAAAAACACTATGTATATATGTTTACCAACTGTTTACACACAATGAGTTAAAAAAAAGGTGAGGTCCCTCTCATTTAAACCTTGATAAATTTGTACCGCCAGAAGCTTTTGATCTGTTCACCGTCTTGTTATGATAAGGCAACTTTGAATGTGTTTTAAAACACGACTGGAGTTCTATGACAAATACTGTGCAGTTGCTAACTGTGTTCATTTCTGACGTCTTATTCCTAACAATCACAAGTCTAGTAATATTTAGGATGAGTATGACGTAAGTAAATAATCTTGACAGCATGAAAAGTTCATTAAATCGATGATAAAGTGAACATACAGACTGAATGAGTTGTACGGTGAGGATGCTAACGTGTAAGTATGGTTAACAAAATCCGTTATGCAGTGGACCGTCAGCAATCACTTGCGTGCAATCTTTTGGTGACTAGATATCCAGGTTTCATCGTTTACAAGAGAGATCAGCAATACGTATGTGCTAACAATGTCAGTTCTAGTAGTGAGCACGGTACAAACTGGGTGATTCAGCAATATGTGTGTTCTTCACCTGAACACCCCAGTCATCATTATACACCCTTTCATTCACTATATCATGTATATTAACATGGGACCAATAATAACGCCGTCAGTAACTTTATAACTAAAGTTTCATTCAAATGGAAGCAAGGAATTCACCAACTCGTAAGAATTATGGACGAAGTGATTAGCGGCCTTCTCAATACTGGCACACTCACCATAGGCACACAAAAGTTGATGACCTCTTGGCATCAGAATCCTGTCGCGGGTAGGTCCAAACATGCAACTGACGAGAAGATCGATGTACCGTGACCATCTACTGAAGTTTCTTACAACCAGTTACTAAGACGATCGTGCCTATATACTGATAACTTAAAATTGTACACACAAATGGGACACCAGAATTTGTAGTGAGATGGATCAGGACTGGGTTAGAAGGTCTGTTTATTCGAATGTGAACGCAATTAAATAACCAGCATTGCTGACTCTATCCGTGACTTGTTGTACAGGAAGTCACTAGCATATAGTATCCCTCACATTACCATACTAGCAGATTTATCGAATTTCGGCGAACAAGAGTTTCCATCAGTGACCTCGGAGGAAACTGTTCTAGAGAAAAATGTGTTGAGTGGACTAGGGGCAGAAAAAATTGCAGAATTATAGAGGCTCCGAAATTTCAATGCTATATTACTACAATCGTTTAACAAACATATTCAAAAGAAGAAATGCAATAATCGATAAATTTGACAGAATTTCAGGATGGAGCTCCTAAGACTGAAAGATGTTTCCATAAAAACCTCTCACAATTTGGGATTATATGTCATTTAAAGATGGAACTTTGGCAAACGTAGAAATCGACATACTCTATATCGTCATAAGTGTTTGAAAATTCTTCTACACAAATGGTACTAACTGTTTACCTGTAGAGACAAACAAAGGCCAACAGAGAAGTTCCCTTAATTTCAACCTGTATATAAAACTGCTAAACTAAAGGCAACTTGAATACAAGTTTTATGATATGTAACGTATCGATCGTTCATAGAACATACTGATGGCTTAAACTTCATTCGCCATCTCCACAAATGCCACTGAATCACAAATATCTCACACGTGACAGCATTAATGTCCAGTGAAACCAAATGAATTCTCACCGGTAAATAAATATTTTAGCCTGTCTTCTCGGACAGAATTCTCCGAACTAGATGCTGCACAGTCAATGAGCCTGAACTAGTTGAGAGGCGAAATGTATCAAAATTTGAGTGGAAGCATGATAACAACGTTTCTTGAAGGTGGAAAACATTCATGAAAAAAGGATTCGGAGAGAAATTTACTTGTATTTGCGCTCCCACTCGAAGCGTGTATGTTCGAGTTGATTTCGTAGTAAGGCATTCTGCTTCATGAGAGCATCTAGCTGTTTCGAGTGAGAACCGGTAAAACAAAGAACCACGTCAGGATGGCGGTTGTTTGTGGACAGTTGAACATCATCCGCTAAGTTATTGAGAATCTTACTGTTTATTAGCTGCATGACTGCATGTATTAAATTGCAAAAGAGTGATCTGTTTTTGCCAAATTTGTGGGTCGTATATCGGACACCTAATATGTTATTATATCATAGTGTTCGTTGGAACAAATAACTAAACGTTCGCTTTTCGTTTGCTTCCCAATAAGTGTGAGCTTTGTAAGGACTCTACAGCGGAACAACAAGATGCGCAGAAATTAAACAAATAAATCAGGTCAGTTCCAAATTTTTCAATGTATCTGATTTGAAAAACATCCATCATTGGACTAGTATTTGTGACTAATGGTTGTGCATAAGTGGTGCATAAACATATCATGAAATGGAACAACAAGCCAAACATAAGGAATGTACCGTAAATGTGATCACGAATAGCATAAAACTGATGACGGAAAGAAGGGGAGATCGGACTAATAACGTTCAATCACATTTTAAATGCACTCTGACAGCTTGAGAACTTGAACGTTAGAATGGTTCTCATGTAGTACCGAACTAATATGCCTTTATATTGTTAATTACAGATGTAAATAGTTCTTGTAATAAGGATTCAAACACACAGTCACGAAAATGAATGTCTCCAGTATTAAGAGTTAGCCATTTTAAAGCTCTAATAATTGCAATTTGAGAATTATTCGTCAGTGACTGCTTCATCGCTGTTGTGTTAAGACAGGTTGGTACGCAAGGTCCGTGCGACGAACCTCACCTTTCCTCCTACTATCAACCGTTCATCATTAAAGAGGCCACATCTACTCAGACACTGTCGACGACGCTGAGTCATTCCGTCAATTGTTCCAATACGAGACCGTACCTCGAATACGTGAGCATGTACATGGCTTGTGGTTGTTAGAATCAGCTGATTTGTTTGGTGTGTTCAGTAGTGTATATACTGTACTAAATGGGCTTGCTAACTTTCCTTGAGGGTTTGACCGTGTTAACAAAGATGAGTACCGTACAAATAGAAGGCTGTAACACCGCGAGTGAATACTAGGGCTATTCAGGAAAGGTAAAAATAACCGTTTAAATGAGTCGATTTTATCAACTTACCCTGTGATTCATCACCCCACACGGGGTGTCTGTGTAAGAAAGAAAGAACGGAAAATTTTATATAATTATCCGTAGCAAAAGTGAGGGGCAAAACACAAACAAGTAGCAACTGACGGGAGTGAAACTCTCCCACATGAGGCAATCTGACAGACTTTGTGGTAGCCAACAATTCAGTTGGGCTAGGCAGCCGAGCGATGACTAACTGTCTGTGGATAATTAAAGATCTTTTTACTTGGACACATAAACCTCGGCAGAGAACATTGACTCTCGTTTGACTATCATCACTATTACGTTCTAGAAGCCAAAAGAAAGTGAACAACCTTGGATACCATTGTCATTTGCTGATAGGTGACAAGCCACTGCCAGGTTACAACTGGAACACGGATAACGTCAACTTACGATGTGCAATATTCTTCGTAGATGGAGTCGACTTCTTGTTAATGTTCAAAGAATTATTTTTGCCTTCACTGCAACGGGAAAAATCCAGTAACACAATATTACATTCAGCTTTCAAATCTCACAGTAGTATGTCAGACTGTTACAAGTTGCATAATGTATGATTGTCATCAATAAAAACCAGAGTATAAACATAAAATCATGAAAGTAAGAGGATAAATAAAACCGACTCACCCAACTGCTGAACGTGCACGCCAAAATTTGGCGGCTCTCAAAGCCACACGAAGACGTGATTGCGTTGCAGCAAGTTTGGATACCAACATGGTGTTTTGGGTGTTAAGTGAGCGGCAGAGAACAGACTAGAGAGCCAAATAAAAGAGACATCATACACTGTATTTAGGTGGGTAAAGTCTTTTGGAAATATTTTCTTAGGTCGACATAATGACATGGATTGAAAAATTATGATAATCCTTAAGTAAAATGGAAAAAAACAGACAAAAACTAACACCGTCTATCACCCGTTCTAACAGTTGTTCTGTGAGTTAGGTCCAATGTCTCTACTCTGTTCGAATGTAGTACGTAAGAGATACCCATAAACAATTTTTCAAAGACACAAAAATCCTGAACACCTATACACAAAATTCATTTAATGAGAATATACTTCCAACAAACATCAATCAGGATGATAACCAATCAATAGTGGAAAGCTATAGCCTTTGATCTTCAATCCGTTCAAACAAACCTATGAACAGACAAGTGAGTTCGTTAGGAAATCCGGTTGCAAACATACATATCCACTTAGCCGTACTCTCATTCTCATATATTCGCTATACGGATCTGAAAGAAAACCAGTACCATCAAATTCGCTTCAGTGCAGTTCTGCATACACTTGAAAATCCAGTCATTTTTTCAGTACTCAGTATTTTGAAATGTTAGTTCTATGTAGTACGGTAGCATTTCAGACATTTCAGCTGTCATAGGTTCACGTCTACCCAGCTGAAGTAGACTCAACTTGTGTTTTCTGCTTCTGTCCTAGGTTGTTGTTGTTAGATATTGAGTAAACGGAAATTAAACATCGGTATAGAAAAAGCGAACAACTTCAGAGTCCGATCAAGCAACAGAAAGTCAAACGAGCCATTTGAGTCAACAGTGTGAGTGACAGAATAGGCGAGAAAGGGTTTCGATTAATTCGTTCCGTTGTCATATCCGGCTGCATCATCGCGCTCACCAGCCGACTTGGCACATGCTCAGCAATTCTGTTACACACTGTTATGTTTTGTCGGCATAGAACTCAATGTAAATGTAAGTAAACAAGTATATCTTGAGACACAAAACAACAAGGTAAGTTACGATTTGAACAAGCCGAGCAACAATCACTGACGTAAGTAGCAACTGCAATTTATTTACAAAACATGTACGGGCCAATGGAGACTATAACTTTCTACACAACAGTTGTATTCTAGTCCCCCTTGAAAGGTAAACTGAAACCGGTCTGCTTCTTGTTCAGTTTTTTCCGGCTGGGAAAGTCGACAAATGTTTCGGGCTAACCGCCTGCGAGTAACAGCATCTTCAACTTACCCTCCTCTATTTTTTAGATAGTCACAGATCATTTGAACTCTGTGAAACAATGTTCATTTGCGAACAACCAACGCAAAGGACAAAAAATGTAAGTACTGATTGGTAAAATTGACCTTACTATACACTGAGCGTTCAGGCGAACCTTTCTTTCGTTTTTAGTAAACAGTAGGTTTCCAGCTCATAGCCATGGCATGTAAGAAGTTGATAACACTACCAAAGATCGGAAAGCTTATCAGGTAATCTATTATCGTTGTAAATGTTTTACTCATAATCTCTGATATACATATTACACCGCTCGCCGTCTGCATCAACCACAGAGATTACAGTTGCTTTACAGATTGTCTATAAATTTTATGTTTTCCTCTCATGTCAATTTCCATAAGGAAAACTTTTATGCAACATACAGCTCCATTAAACTCTTCGGCATATTAAGTCCAAAGAGAAGATTGAAACTTACTACCTACTACGATAATTCAAGAATTGGTGTTGTCGAAGAACTCACACAACACGGACTACTTGGTGAGGAGATATCAACAGCATCGAACATATTCTTGACGCATGGTGAAACAATGTGTGAGGTGACCATCTTAATAGACTAGACATGTACGTAATTGGCCGTTTTGTTAGGTTTCATACTATGTGGTATCACATGAAGACGACCTGTTCAGAGTATTCCAGAGTGATCGCAATTAGCCCCTAATGTGGTTGCACAACACAGATTGAAGATAGTTGCAGCTTGGATCCAAGATACACGCTTTTGATTTATTAAGCCTTTTGTTTACATTTGCAACTCTGACAGCATGGTAAATAAGATCCTTCAAAGTGAATAATATCTCCTTATGGCCCTATAACATTCAAATTACAATAGAGGGTTGAAAAAGGTAGAAGTCCTTCTGGAACTAGTTTATAACTGTTCTAACCCCGATGTATACAACTGAACAAAACTGCATTAACAATCCTAGTCAAACTCTGGTTCAAGTATATTTTACCAGTCATCGCATTCAACGATTTTCTGACAGTGGGATTCAGATAGATACTGAAAGCATTATAGTGTGGGATAGAGTTAGGAATCGTAGGCCCAGTTTTTCGATAGTCAGGTGAATGGATTTACAGACTGAAGACACTCACAAGTCAGAAAGAGCCTATTTTTACTGGTTGAGCATTTTGTGACCAAGGGCTACATGATACCATATCGTGAATTCCTGGTGAGAAATTATAACACAAATTTAGAAGTATTGTGCAACTTTAGTGATTAGCTGACTGCAATATATGTCATGAGAATAAAAAGAATTGATCACTAAATTTTATTGCCTTCGATGTGGTAATTGCATTCTCCTAATCAGAGCGCAATTTTATCCAACTTTAAAATCCAATTGTTTAACTATACAGTGGACATGAACATTTAAAAAAACGAATCACACACAGACCTTATTGGAATTGTATACTAGTAGTTCGTTTAAACAAATTAGCATTTCGCTTGAGAGTAAAAATTTTTTAAAAAAGAATTGACATTAACAACCTGTATTCCCACGTAATCTGTTCATCTAGCTATTCATTTATTTGCATATTGTCGCCAAGTCAAAAATGATTGTCAGGATAAACTACAAACACTGAAATTGGTCAACCCTACCATTCGTCGACATGTATGATGAATGTCACAAACCAAGGAACACGCGATCGAGTCAAGTCAATAAACAAATTTACGCATATCGAGAAGAGAATTGACCGCTCTACGTAAGCACATAATTTCAACGAACAAAAAACGGTTAATTCAACAAGCTCACACAATTGAACAATCGTAAAAAAGAACGCGGAAGTTGCTGAACCAGAATGATCAGTTTCGAATTGGAAATAGCAACTGATTCAGTTTCACAGTTATTTCAAGAATGAAGAGATTGAGCTTGTTTGGAAATCTGGCCAAACGATGAAGATCGCAGATAGATTAAAAATTAACTATCTGTGCTGACTATTGAGTAATTTTTTTAGTTAAGCAAAAACGAGTTGAAACAAAAGGATTCATCAGTTTCACAACGTTCCGACCCTTTCGGAATGCCTTCATCAAGGGATTTAAATCAGGAAATTTGTGCCGAGATATAGTTTGTAATAGATAAACAGCTTCAAAGAAATCCAGAAAAACAAAATAAATTGTAACAAAAAATGTTATATTTATAGGTGGTTTCTGCAACTCATAGTATGGTGAGAATCAATAAAACTAGACAACCGTTTAAAGGAATTTTCACTAAACCGTCAGAATTGGTTTAAGGAGACAGCAGAAAGTACAAAATATGTAGACAGAAGAAAACAAGAGAGCACGTTCATTAACAAATCGACCAACTTTGTAGTTCGAAATATAGAAAGACTTAAAATATCGTGGGCAAAATGACAGTTTTCTGATTTAGTTGAAAAACAGAAATAATACGTAGCGATTATGTCAAGTTGTAAGATATCCACTGATATTTGACAAAAAGATGTCGATATAAAAGTTAGTTGTCAACAGTTTAATATTAAAAAGTTGTTAACTGTACAGTCTATCGAAGATAGACATGGACACCTATAGCGTTATGACGACAACAAGGAGTTATTGGCAAAGTAACTGTAGACTTGTGCTGTCCAGTTAAACTCTCCTCTCAGAAAACGTTAATTATTCAAGATCGTGTGTGGTTTGGTCAGTTTTTAATGTTGACATGATGTGTTCAACTCTTTCAACTAGAGAGTTCCAGTGGTGTGAAATAATGAGTGGATCACCCGGAAGAATAATTGGAAAACCTTTGTTAATAAACCGATAATTCAGTCAGCTTTGTTGGGCCTCAAATGATTGAAATTTCAATAAACAGCTGAGCTGAGGGAACTTTTGTAAGTTGGGAATAAACGGATTCTTGCCTTTTTTTAAAAACGATCAAGCTGTTCGAGGTCGATAGCTGTTTTACTAGCAGAGGAGTTATCCACTTAGCTTATTCATAATTTGTCAGATTCCCTGGTGATATTGTAGCCAAGTGTTGTAAATGGAAATAAACCAAATCAAATCCCATCTAACTTACATTGAAAAATATTTTTGACAGCAAACAATGGTATGCCATGTAAGCTTTGTTTGACTTCTTACGTTTCTTCTGATGCGCGAACAAACATTGTCGGCAACAACAGGGATGTTCCCAAAATGGCAAATTAGTAGAGATGACCCTGACATGCCGTGCGATTTCTTACTTAAAGTTTTAATTACCCTACACAGAAACTGTGCTTTAAAGTCGACCTCTTAGCCACACCGTTGGGTTTAGTCGGGTTGGTAATTTCAGTGACGTGTGACGTAGCTAATCGCCCAAAACGAAACCCAAAAGAATTTTTAAGAAATATCCACAGTTTGACACCTTAACTGCAAATTTGGCAAAAGCCTGCAAATAACTAACCAGTGATTGACAATCGATGACAGTCTGTTTAAGAGTAAATGAATTATCAAATGTTAATGAGTAGTCATTTGAAAATGACAGACACGTTGTTTCTCAAGCTTGCAATATGCTGGTGTGTATTCATGGAAGAATAGCTTATCGCGAATACCATTCCGATGGATATGTTATGGAATGCATATTGACGCATTTTTCATTGTGAAAGGTAGCTGTTCTAGAATTATCTAAAAGCATCAAGGCATCCCTCGATACAACCTGCACGCATTCACTTCTGAAAGTCGTTTCGATTTCTACTGGCACATGGTTAACTGAAAAGAAATTATCCCTTTTCATGGAAAAACATCACTAGTAATACGACAGATCGTCTCAACGGTCTGTGTTAGAAAATTGCTGTTGTTTATGCCATTTACCGTCTTGTTCAAGTGGTAACTACTTCCGGTTACCATCGTACAATTTCAAGTGACAGCCACCATTCAAAACTCTACAGAGAGTTGACCTTCACATCTGCCTACCAGTCGATCTACCATGACCGTGAAAACCATTTTATTTTATCCACAGGCAAATGGTGTTTACTTCGTCTAAAATTAACATCGTATGACAGTAAAACATAAATGACTTTGAACAACTTAATTCATTTCATAAAACAGTGAATACAAAAACAAACCATGATTGATTCATGTTAAATTGTTGAACTTTATCACGTTCATACTAGAGCCGTAATGTAAATCAGCAATCTGTCTAAAAACTTTGGGATTTATGGTTGTCGCTGGTTCGAATGCTGTTGAAGTCCAGATATTTTGTATTTGCGTCTTTGCTAAATAACCACATCTGCACCACCATTTATCAGTATCAGACCTACACACTTTGGGATCTGAAACAGCGAAGAGTCTCACATCTGAGGCAGTCATAACTAATGTTCTGAGCCAGGGATGCGGGTGCCACACAGATCGTTTGATCGGAAAGAATACACAGAACTCAACACTATTTCAAACAATGAGCCTTGGATACCATGGTTGTCAATACCGATTCCATATGTTGAAAACGCCAGTTTATGTCTGAGCACACTCCCATGTTTTTTTCTCTCTATCTTCCACCGGTTATTCCAATGGTTAACTACGTGTCTCCGCCCAACTGTTCACAAACAATATAGGATGATCGTTCATCCTCGCTAAACTAATACCTTGACGTTCAGTTTTTGTTACTCATGTGATGTTAATTTCAATAAATACTCAACTGCAATGCTTTTGATGAAAAACAGAATAACGTTAAGGAAACATGTACGATCGAGTTATCTGCTGGGAAGTGGCTAACACAATGTGATAGTTTTGTTTATTTTCAAAATATCAGCACAATTTTAACAAATCGATAACCTGATAATAAAACTCAACCATGCATTTTTTCAGACTATGGTTGTATTGTGTTTGAAATTGTTGGGTCTTGTGCCCGAAAGTGAGCAAAAATCCGTAAAAAAGGGAATAACCGTAAGCGATTTGTCAGGATTATCACCGGTTCGCTAATTAATGAGGGTTGAAAGCAACTCACTTTTTGTTTCAGTGCCTTAGATAATTGAGATTCCCGATAGCCAGTGCCCTTTTTGATCTTCGACGTTTCATTCACAGAGTCTTCCCATGAAGTGTCTCTGTAGTGCACACAAACAGGTGAACGTAAAAGCGAGCGTTGAGATGGTGTTTGAGAAATAGACCAGGTCAAAATGATTTTTTAAAAATGGACCATGAAAAACGCCAACAGTTAAAGTTCGCTGTCATCAATGAGAAGCCTTTTGTAAACTTAGGGTTTGAGAAAATGTGCACAATAAGAACTGAAGTACGATGAGCACTGACGTCACAAACGATGATATTTCCCTGCCTGCCATTGGTCGTTTAAATCGGGTTTTCAAGTGACTATCGGAGTTGGATACGATTTTCTATAAATGAAGTTAAACAACTTCACTTAAACTAAAAATTCAAGTTTAACTCAGGTTGAAACAATTTTTTTATGAAGCAATGTTGGCGAAATCCCGTTCCAGTTTAAAAACGCGATAACGTTTGCTACGTGTGGTAACGGCAAATTAGTTAGATCTATAAACGGAAAATTTCACTTGTGTCCACAGCGAAGTCAAAAACGTTTCCGGACAATGATTTTCAAGAGTTCATTACAGTGCTATGAATGTTTTTGATGTTAATTTGCCAAATTTCAATGAAAAATAAAGCAAATAGTTAAGTCTGTGTCAAAGATAACAGATAGAGAAAACATAGGGCTTAATACACAAAGACCACGTGTCTAAACACAAACACTGAACGAGAAGTTGATTACACCTTGTAAACAATAACCAAGTTGCAAAGGAGAATGGGGTAGCATTAGCAAAATTGTACTTAAAGGGTTGTCAGTGTATCGCATCAACAAGAGTTCGCGCTACATAGACAACCCAGTCAAGTAGCAGCAAAGTCCAAGTCACGAAATTCCATTCGACGTCAGCTCGGTTAACGACACCAGTAATCGACTGTGCGACTCACGACAGTCCCTGCTGAAGGGACAAACCTAAGTCACAGATGCGCGCCTTTAATCTCATGCTAATCGTTTGTTGTTTCGACAGGAGGTGCTTGATGTGACACATGGGTATATGATTTTCTCAGTAAATAGAAACCCTACAAACTTAGTAAATGAACGCCACTGGCCCTAATCACCGAATATTTTGTTCTTAACCTAGACGTTATCTACTCACTGATGCCACCGGATGCGTTCAACAGCCAACTATCTGAAGAAGGCTCAAGTCACCCATTTGGAACCTCAATTTTTACAAATGCAGAGTAACAACACCTCTACAGCATCGTTATTTATTCGCTTCTTTGTGCGTTAAAGAAAAGCTTCTTGATCACTAAACGTACTCTAGACTCTCAGACTGGCATTCTTACGTAAGGGGGCAATGTAATTAGGTGACTGCATCCACTGAGGACCAACATACGCAGCTCAATCAAATAATGGACTTGATGTAACAGCTCAACTAAACCATCTCAGATACTTAACAGTTCACCTCACATCTCTACAGTATACCTGTGTGGCATCTCGACCTAACTAAGTAAGCGTACCGGTCTGCGGATGAATGATCGCTAGCACAGGGTCATCAATATATAGTTCTTCCACTATCTCCAAAATTTAACAGTTGTCTACAGGTTAATCTAGTTTTATTTATTTCATAAACCGGCAACCATAATACATGAGCAGTCAGCTCGTTAGGTTAGTTTTGAAAAAACCGGATTTCAAACAGACTGCCTTCATCCAAGAGTTACAAAACGTTAACGAAAGTACGACGCAGCTTAGGGAACAATAAGTTATAAATGGATCTGATTGTTCAAGAATGGAAGAAAGAAACTTACAATGACTGTTACTCCACAATGACAAAACAGCCATCGTCATGCCCACGGAATACTGAGTTCGTTTGGCCCAATATTCTTCCCAAAAAAGTTAAATAGTATGTCTATTTATCTGAAAACAACTTGCAAGTACTCAATAGATGTGACTACTGGAGACGTCTCAGTGCGAAACGCAATTCATTATGTTTATCTAGAAATATGGGAACGCGGATCAGGAGAGCGTAGACAAAGCTCGAGCATGGGCTCCGTTAGAATGGGTCACTTAGAGAGGAAATTGTGGATGAAATTGCTATAATCAATCACTTACATTGGTTCTAAAATTGGTTAATTTCCGGAAAAGCAGAAAAATTGAAGTCTGGAACCTCTGATAAATACGGTTTAATTCTCTCACATATCAAGGTCACCAGTTCACATAGTGAATTATTGACCTATTGTATACATAGTTTAAGTAATCACGTCAAACGAATTCGTTGCAAATCGATTCGGAATTCAAACTCAAGGAACTGATTGGAGGCCAGTTGTCAGTCGAATAATGTAACGTTCCCACCACACCGTATTTAACAAAATGCCTCCACCTATGTGTTTGACATCAGTTATTCACATCGGACGAACAAGGATATACTGGAAAAGTTGGCAAAAACCACCCCATATGTGCATTAAAAAACCAGAACCCATAAAAATCAATAGGACCTACAGAGTTTCTTGCGGACAATCCCATTGGTTGTATCGCAGTTCATTAAACTCAGTTCTGGGAGTGCCGCAAATGTTAGCATGATTGCGTTCCATTTCCGGCTCCGAGAGATGTAAAAGTGTTGGAGAATCACAGGAAAGATCTTTGTCGGGAGTGGATCCACCTGAGTCTCCAGTCTGATGCGAAAAGTAATGCAGAATGGTGCAAGATATTTTTAGTCGACCAACACAAGTTGATAGCATAAGTTGAGAGCTGTGACCGGTGCTTATTATGAAAATGCCATAAGAGTTTCATTCATTTCGTTTGTGGCAATACATATTGAAGTATATTTTTAGATTGCTACCTTCACATGGTTTAAATAAAACACTTAGAGGACAAAGGTTGCTAGATATAAGTGTTTCACATTAGCTCGGCAGAAAAATGGGCCGAGTAAAAAATCGAATTACAAACAAAAATCAATCAACATATTCTGAAATATAGTTTGGTATTCATTTTGTAATGCCCTTTCAGTCAATGGACAATGCACTGGATTTGTCTAATGGTGAAGAGCGTAGTAACACCCTACAATTCGTTGAATCGTAAACGGAAAAAAACTAACGGGATAATTAATAAAACTGGGCAACAAGCCTCGAAAGACTGAATGCACGGCGTCTATTAAATGAGCTTCCGAAGGCTGGATTTACAACTTGTTATTCGTAAACATCGCTGTTCGCATCTACATAAATGCAAACAGACATCGACGCTGTTCTCTTTCAGTTAAAGTTTGTACAGCGAAGAAAACAAACAATTCAACTAATTAATTCAATCCGTCAGTTCAACTCAAAAGCATTCATTTGGAAGCCCTATCTTTTTGTTTCAAGTTTTGTATACCTCAATAAAAGAACAGTAGCATCGAGTCACATGCCCAGTTTGAGTCCCTGTGTGACCAACTCTCACAACTCAGTCCGGTATCAGAAAACCCCCGCATGTGGTTTAAACCTAATCGACCTCGAACTAGTCGACCTCGAGCACCAGTATAGAGTTACGTCCTCCAACCAGAAAACAATCCAGATTCTGAAACACATTGATGCCCTTTCTGAGCTACGAACCAATGAGAACCTGATCTTGTAGCCAGACAGAGGCTCTGGTGTTGTGATCATGGATAAGGCTGATTACATATCACGGATATAGCCACTATTAAATGACACAATCAAATTCCGTCGGGACAAATCAACAGACAATAATGCTGAAACTGAACGACACATTAACAAGAAAGTGCAAGCATTGCTGGAAGGACACTCCACTGATCAATCAACGGCAAAGTCAATTACACCTAGAGGATCGCATACTCCTCAAGTGTATGGTTCGCCCAAACTTCACAAGGTTGGTGTACCACTGAAACCAATACTATTCATGTCCAATTCACCGCGACACAAGTTGGCACAGTGGCTAGCCTAACTTCCTCAGTCCATAAGGAAATCGATGGTTGTAAAAACTCT
>LUCH01000765.1:0-28476 GCA_013368495.1 Paragonimus heterotremus
CGTGTATTTAGACCGCTGGGCATAAGTTGTGATGATGTCCTTCAGCTATGGCTGAAAATGAGGTAACAAACTGGCAGCCGTCAGTGAATTCTGCAGCCGGCGAAAGCATAGGCCAACTGTCGTCGGAATCATAATCGTCCATTATACGAAGATAGAAGGGTTGTAGCTGAAGTGGTAGAGGTTGGAATCAGTGTCTTCCTCGAGTAAATAATGAATATCACATTTGGTCATTGTCTCTCGGATAAGTGAGCGTTGACTCGCATACACGTGACAGTCTATATTCAAGAATAGTCAATAAGCAATAAACAAAACAATACGCACGTTGTTACCGATACAGTGGGTAAAACAACCAGGTGAAAACATGAATAAATTTCCACTGGAAATGCTATAAACGAATCAAGCTGAACACATAATTCAGGTGAATACTTAACCAACGACCGTGGCAGCATAGCTTTCACTAAGAATTATTGTGATATTTCGTGTACAATGCAATGTAAACGCAAAATGGCCGAGGATTACAAATTCAATCATATCTACAAAACCAGGCGGAATTGAGCGTTTCTGCCATTAAGGTTAAGTATTACACCACGGAAATTCTGACGGAAGCACTTTCAAGACGTACTATCTACAGGGAAAGCCAACATGATGCTTTTTTCGAAAAAAATGGCGACACATTTCTTCCAGCAAAAGTGTAAATATGGACAATTTTTAGGTATAATTGATTTTTCTCATCGCAACGCTTCCATTATATTCGATAATATATGTATATTTGTCCCGTAATATGCGTTTTAATATTTAATTCAAATTTTGAAAAATCTCTTCGCGCCTAATGGCCGTTCTCAATTAGTTTCACCCTTGAAACACAATACCTGCAAACTATACAGTTGCCGTTAAAAACATCGTAATCTTCCCAGCTGGGAGTGTTCCTTAATGTCATTCTTTCAGCAGATCACCTTGTTTCCATTTCAGCGTACATCCTGATTTCATGGAAAAGTCAACAGCAGCGGAACCAACGAGTGATGATACATGGTGAATTATCCTACGTTGGAGTAGGTCATAGGCGTTTCTCACGTTTGTTGTATTATAGAAACTCAGTGCTCATGTTTCAACAACAGTCCGATTGACGAAATTATAATCACGTTTTTCTGCTTAATCCCGCCGAAATTTAAATAAAAGCACGTGTTTCCACGTCCATGACGTCGATTTTCATTTAATTTTACCTTCATATTTCCGAAATAACGTAGAATGCGACTGTTATTTTTCCACTATTCCCTATGCTATTGAACTACCGCACATTTATTGCTTCCGCCTTCGGAAGATTGGAACAAGGAAATCTGTAGGGAACAGATTTGTAAGATTTTAGGTTCTGAAACATATCACAAATTTTCAACACCTTTAATAGTTACGAATTATTTTTTAACTAAAAGATAACGGAGATACTCACTGTCTAATGATTACACTCAGCCTTTGCAGGTATGAAAGGTAAGGTTGGAAGCGTACATATGCCATACTAGAACCTCAGTGTAAGTGTACTGTTATGGGCGCTATCTCAGCGTACTGAAGGCCTTTGGAGTTTAGCCTCAGTAGGCGGAGAAACTGCGGTAGGACAAGCGACTTAAACCGCGAAAGTCGTTGGAGTCCAGTTGACTTGCAGCCATTCTCCAATCTTGTTACGACACGTATTTCGGAATTATATTGGCGATCATGGTGTTTAGGCTCAATCAGTGATGTAACCAGCATTTCTGCACAGTTAAAATCAATCACGCTCTGTGAATTACCAGAAGTCTTTGAGTTTATGCCAGCGACAAACTCAACCTCAGTGTTTCTGGGGCGGCCCTTGGTATCACTTGTTTTGTCTTTTCCACCTACTTTATTAAGAGTTTCTGGTTCCCTGACCAACGAGCTATTCACATCATAAGGGTCAACTCCGTCGGCTATTTTAATGTTGCTTACCACCCAGGCACTCCCACTAACAGCGGAAACCTTAGCAATGCTACCGGTGTAATAAATTCTGAAAGAGGTAGTCACCTCCGTCTCTTTGGCTGGCTACAGGATACTGGCGGCTCCGATTGAAGCCCCTAAGCTCTCACGTAACGGTGATGGTCTAGGAATCGTTGTGGCTGGGTTTAATAGACTATCCGACTGGCAACAGACGTTATCCGCCAGGTGTTTGGTTTGTGGGTAGGTGTCACAATTTAAAATAGGACTGCCTGAAGCGCGATTGGTCCAATCAATCGGACATTCTTTAGAAAGTAGTACGTTAACTCCTGTTCTGCATTGAATACAAAGAAAAACGAGACGGTCAAAAAAGTCTTAGGTTAGCGTATTATAAAGCGCAACTGTGACTTAGGGTTCACATAGCCTCTGAGTTCAGCGTTGGCAGCCGTGACAACATAATTCCTGCCGGTTAGAGTTCATGGATTTAGTGCATATAATGCACAGACTGATCCCACCATGGATATATACCTGAGATTTGTGGTTTCGGACAACCACACACCAGTGGCTTAACTGGAGCGATTGGGGTTATTGCCAGCAAGAAAAGAAAAACTGTCCGAAGAATGCCAATCGTCGACTTAAGGAGCGCACTCATCCACGGGCTCATTTAGCCACGGCCATCAGTAAAATTTGGTTCCACAGTGAATCGCTAATGAGGGAGTTCATGATACGTTGCATATATGGTTGTGACCGAAGTGAGGTGGTTAGCGTCGATGTGTACGTCAAGAATATACTATCTCGGCTGACGACATTTGCCAGTCATTAGGTGTTGCAACATCTCGGTGGGTGTGCAGTCCCACTGTATTTTAAACGACAAGACTAGCTCAAGGTAGCCGCACATTATGTAACGTGAATTTGTGGCTTCGGGTGTGTCATGAGGGTGCACATTTCACGGTGGACATCGGTGATAGCACGTGTGAGTGCAATTTCTCCCGGTCCATGTGGTCACCCTGCATTCACGTGCCGTCCGTCTTCAAAAAAATCTCCATCCATACAGTGGGTTGCTGTTAACGAAACCGCATTTGTTCTAGGCTGTTTCTCAATCCATCGACGGTTTCTCGCCGAATACAACATGCCTAGAAGCGGCATGTTTCACCGAGAGGTAACTGTCAATGTTACAAACTCGGATTACAAAATGCTGAATCAGTGGTTGGCGAAGCAGTAGGATGTTAATCTCATGATTAGTAGCCGTATATTCAAGGATATTACGGCTTTCATGCACCAGTCCATCGCAACATCTGGGGCGGCCTTCCCATGCAATGCAAACCAGCCAAGATAGGGGAAGAATATTCACATAGGTGTGCCCTGTGGATATTGTGGTGAACCTGTTACCACGAACGGCTAACTTTCTACTCAGAATGTATGAACAATGGCGACATACCGCACTGCCCTTGCTGCAATGGGCAGCTGCAACTCCCCATCAGCTACGTTGTTGTTTCGTGAACTATTCGGTTTTAGTTGCATCCACCTCAAACAATTCATTGCCTCCGACGTTCCAATCGAAAAAGACACCCCATCAAGCACCAGTAACTGCTGATGGCCCAGTTACGTCGGACGATAAGTTCCGTGCAAACCAGTCCAAACGAAAATAATACCAAGTGATTTTACGGACGTCGTTGGCTATGGTCATTTATACCACCCCTCTGAAGTCACGTACCGCTTACTTTTAGACATGCACACACTACAAGGAGAGGACTTCTACTTAGGCAGAACGGGAAGCAACAAGACTGCAGAAAACCGTTTGGAATGGTGCACGTAATGATGTACTTGTAATGGCTGAATTTCAACACCAATCTGATTTTCACCTTTCTTCTTGGTGTCCAATCGTAGGTCGTGACGTTGTGACTATAGGGTGCATGGAGGCTAGCTGTCGAACATAGACGTCAGTGCGGCCAACCATAGGTCGTGGCGTTGTAACTAAGGAGTGATCTCTGGAACTTCCACGAGGCTCCACATACTGGGTGGTTCATGTAGCTTAATAACTTCACCCAATTCCTGGCCACCATATTGCGAAACCATCTTCTGGGCGGTTAGATAAAGCAGTAATTATGGCATTTGGATTACACGAATGAAAGCTCATATTATGCCTAGAAATCGCCTATTGTAGTACCTACTTGATCACGGTGGCGCAAAATATCTGGTGTTTTCAGGTTCACGTAGGGTTGAGTATACATCCCCACATTTAAGTCAGCTATCAGTAACTCTTTCATGGATTATCAGATGCAACATTTAGAGAAAAACGTTTCAAAACTTACACTGTGGACGTTCACCATTCTTTTATTCCTAAAATTCATCAAATGAACCAAAACTCAGATTGCAGCTACCCCGCCAACGTATATCTATGTCGAAATATCAAGATTCCTCAACGTCCCCGAAGAAAAATTAACACACAAAACAATCCGATTTCCTACAGAAAATGGGCAAATTTCATGCTTTCTAAAATACTCCGCCAATTACCGTTCAGAAAATTTCAAAGCTTACATATTAACGGCCAACTGATGTGGACATTTATTCTCTGCGGATACTTTCAGCCCAGAACTACTCAACATTTCAAGTGGCCCGCGTATTCATAGTAGATTACGTGAACAGCAGCGTCCTCAGTCTGATTGTGCCGTATATTTCGATGGTCATTCAGTTACTGTGATTTCCCCAGTTTTGTTGAAATTATTTTATTGTTAACGGTGCCGCGTTAGTGTTTTAATGTCGGTTCTGCTGCGCGCGCTGTGTGTGTTGTGTTTGGTTTAGGTTTTAGGAAGTTGTCACGCTTTCGTATGTAGGTAGGTCTTTGGTGTAGAGATCTAATCGTTGCGCATTTTCTTTTCGGTCTGCAGTCGACAACTCCCTCTGACGCCCGTTCCACACACTTTTTTCCATTTTTACGCACAAGTTAACACGTTCATCAAAGCGAATGACATTTAAATGCCCAAATCGCTCCGGAATAGTGTGTTTAAGGATCCAGAACTCGCTCCACTTTTCAGCCATGAAGTTCCCACTGATGTTTTCACCGACGTGCGCCAAATAGGTCGTGGCAGTTTTGGCGCGGTTTATTATGTAAGTCGTTAACATGCAGACTAATCACCCTAGGCACGAAACCGATTTACCGATGAAGTTGTCGCTATCAAAGAACTGAAAGTTGATACCAAACGGAAGAAGTTCAACGAGGTGTGGAATGACATTGTGCGTGAAATCCGCTTTCTGTCCCAGCTTTCGCATAAAAACTGTGTCCTCCCCAAAGGGTGCTACATGAAAGATCAGACACCATGGGTGGGTTGTAATGTTGTGTTGTCTAGTTTTTGCAGCTCGTTATGGAATACTGTATCGGATCAGTCGCAGACATTTTGGAAGGTAGGCTTATCTTTTGAAAAACTGACCACCACTGTAGTACACAAGACGCCTCTGAAAGAGACAGAAATTGCGTGCATCGTCAGAGAAGTGCTCATGGGGTTAGAATATTTACACTCTCGTCAACATATCCACCGTGATATTAAGGCTGCAAACATTCTGTTAACCGACTCTGGTGGCGTGAAAATAGGCGACTTTGGTTCAGCGTGTTTTCTCAGCCCGGCGAACAGTTTTGTTGGTACACCCTTTTGGATAGCTCCGGAAGTTATTTTGGCAATGGAAGACGGAATTTATGATTGTCGAGTAGATATCTGGTCGCTTGGCATTACTTGCATCGAAATGGGTGAGTTTTGGTCTGCCATTCCGATCGTTTTTTCCTCTAAACTATTTATGTCACTAAAACCCATTTCGTTTATTTAATGTCACGGGCGTTTTGTCAGTAGTCCACTAGCTTCTCTCAATCATGAGCTTGTCTGGTTAGCCATGGATACTTCACCGTGGTCGAAGGTGCCCGATAATTTCGTCTTTTTAGCACCGATACCGGCCACCTGTAGCTCTTGTTTAACGTTGGTTACAAAGCATGCTGTCCAGGCTTATATGTAGATTACTCTCACTACTCTTGCATGTCAAGTGATTTGTCTGTACGTCGACCTCTGACGTCACGAAAATCGCACACAATTCGCTGAAGAGCGAGAATAATTTGGGCGCTGAATATCGAAAATGATTAAATAGCCCAATGGTTAACGTCTTATATTAGAGATAACACCAGTTTAGCTGAAGGTCGTCGTAGGCGACTGTGATATATGAAACTCAGTTAGCTAGCGGGTAAACTATCTCAATCAGGATTATCTAGGTGCCAGGCTTCTGCTGTTCGACAAGTTTCATGTTGCGCAAGTTTCGGTCGATATTTCCCATTCTGTTCAGCATTTCATAATTTCACGCTGTAGTGTTCATGTTTATCTTCGCCTAGACAACTAAATTCCGTTTTTGATAGCTTCAGATGTTACGAGTGTGAAAAGTGGAATTGGGGTTTACATTTTCGGTTTTATATTTGGAATAGAGGATCGCTTTTTTTGTACAAATCGGAACCCGGGACAAACTTGGATTTCAGAAAGACTTGACTGGTACGTCCTCGTGCAATCAAGGTGATAGATCTGTTAAACTTTGTTTTGCGTCGTTTCCGACACAGTCTGCGCATCCCAGTCGTCAGATTTATTTGCATAGTGTACCTGGTCCCAACACAGTAGAGCCGAGAAGCAAATACGCGTCCATGCCAGTGTTCTTTGAAACATGTGGGGAGATCCTCGATTTCATTTAAAGTGTATTATTAAGCACTAATTACAGTCTTCTAGGGCTGTTCAGACTCTGTGTAACATAGATCCGAGAGTAGTAACCTAGGGAGTTAAAAGAAGACGACGCCTGATAGGAAGGCTCTAATCAATCAGAAAACGAAGCTTGTGATCTACAACGTAACAAACAGAATGATAGATTAGAATAATATATAAAGGAATCGGTATGATAGAGAAGAGAGTACGATGTAGAAATAAAATATGACAGCCTGTTTCCTTAGTTTTGAAAGGATTTCAGCGGAATACAAGTTGATATTCGATTGGGCCTCTTTGTGCATGAGACATGTCTTGTAAGTGTAACGGTTCCATCGAATTCTGTCGCAGATAAACGCTACTCAAATAATTGTGTACAGTACTCAAGCAGTTCACGATAATGGGTTCTATGACAGGTGGTGTTCTAAGTGATGATCAGGGTTCTGTTTGCAAACAAACACTTAGTTTTCGCAAACTGAGTAACTCTGGTTTCCTGTATCGCATGCTGTTCATTTAGGTTTACCACCCCTCGCTCTCCAGCTGATCCTGGTCCTCCTGGGGGTAAACTGTTAAGTTCAGGTGACCCTATGGGATGAAATTCATTGAATTTACATCAGGCTGTCGTAATGGTCTTTCGATTTATCCTCCTTCGATCTACCGTTTATTGAAGCCTTCATCTGGTTACTTTCGGAAGATCCGAGGTTAGTGCAGTCTAGCTTCATTCTGTTGAAACCAAACACTACCCTTATCGCACAAGAATGGCTGTAAGCACTGACCTAGCTGTGTATCCGATGCTCTGCTCTGCTGCATTGCGTTAGGACTCGGCGTGCAAGTGAACTAGTTGGATTTGTGGTCGTATCGTGAAAGGAAACGCGCCATTTGTTTTACCGTTGAGTTCAAGCATGTGAAACGCTATGCGGACAACCAGTGAAGAGGTGACATCATTGGGATTTGTTTAAAATATCTCATTCCTTGATAATTGCGCACTTCCGGGGTATGCAAACGTACGTTCACGTGATGTCCCTGGCTCACTTTTTCAAAGGTGCAGACTATTTTCGGTTTATATTTTAAGATAGTTTCTTCCAATTTGACATGCTACGGGTCAACAGTGCCCCATTCGAACTTAATAATCATAGTTGTAATACCATACTTAGAGCTGTTTCTCCTTGGCTTCGAAAAGTAGCCGCTAAGGACTGGAACTGCTAACCACACATACTTTGGTGATCGGCGTCTGCGTTCGCACTCATCGGATGACACCAGAGAGCGAGCAACAAAGTGGATCGAAGACGAACATTCAGACATTCCAAACCATACAAAATTCATTTTCGGAGCTAGGCCACCCATTAAAACTAACGACCAGTCGTTTGTCACTTCGTACACTTTGAGCCTCCAACCCGTTAACATAGAACGCCGCGGTCAACAGGTGAGTGCGGAGTAAAAGGCGCTAATAAAGGAGTGTGCATTCTATTCATTTCTAGTGTTGCAGGTCTTATGACCCATGTAACCTCCGACTTGAGGCGTCATGGAAAGTAGCGGCTAATCGAGCTCATTACCATGAATGTTGCATTTGTTTGGCAATAGTCTGCTGGCTACAGGCAGTGAATGGCAAGGGATGATACAAGTCTCATGAAATCTGTGTTGTAGATCTCTAATTTCCATTTGCACTTCACGTGTTTGTTCGTGAGGTGTCGGTGCATTGATGTATGTTTTCATTCAGGTTCATACGATTTTGTGCATCAGGTGCAGTGTCCCTTCTTCCCTCCCACTTAAGCTTTTCCCTTTTTTCTTCATCTCGCGGTTGTATTGTAGTTAAGCATCAGTGTCAATTACCTATGCGTTATTGAGGACAATCCTTAGTTATTTGACTATCTTCTAAAAGTGTGTAGGCATACGATTTCCTATATCTCAATTAACGGTGCACTGGTAGTTTTCCAGTTTGTGGTTACTGTCACGGTCTGTTGCAGTCTTCGAGAGGGCTCCAATTTTGGATTTGACAACCAAGGTAATAAGACGTGCTTCACACCTTAATTCGAGCTGGATATTATATATTCAATTGACGCGTCAGTCATCATCTGTCAGCAAATAAATAACCCAGTGATCTGATCCGCCTTTCCTTTTGGATGACGTTCAGAGTATCGGACCTTTTCCACGACAGCTTCGAAGTGCATTTGATACTAGTTGACTGGATCTCGTCGAGCACGGTACCGTTTAGCAATTTTCGTGGTACTCAAATGTCAGTGTTTCCTGTTTTCTCAGTCCTTTGAGATGCGTTTTCCATTTTTAAAACACGACTGATATCAACGCTGATCTTGTGTGACACAAAGTAGTTGACCTTTCCGTTCACGTAGGAATCTGTATTAAGGACGACAATTGTAACTAACCTGTTACGCGTTTACAAGACAGCCGTTATAGCTGTTTCAGTTTAGCTGAGAAAATTAACCGCTTAATGTCGAGATTATTTGACTGGTCGAATTCTTAGACTATTGTTTGCATTCCCCCTCACACATCCGATGATGTTTGCAAACAAGTAATCAGCGGGTCAAAAGATAGGTTTTTCGCGGTGAACCGCACATTCTAGAGGTTGGTCTGCTTACCGAAGACGCCGATATGCCCTTTCATTCATAAGCATTTATGTGCTTGATTCGTTCTGCACGGCGAAAAACTTCCCCTCTGCTTGGGTCACTCGACAACTGCTCCCATATTTAGGAAAGAATGTTTAGGGAGATTTCCTTAGTCCAAGTCACTGTTAATGTACATGCATCCGTTGTGCTTCGTTGAGTCACGGCAGCTCGGAATGCAGACATAGCAGAACAGCCTGGATTCCTACACGGGCGAGAATGTATTGATCTCATTTTCATTCCGTCAATTTCCGGTGCAACCTCTTACGTACTATCAGCCAACAGCTGACGTTTTGCTTTACTGTAAGGATGCGTTCGGTTCATTTGATTGATGTACACTTTTGAGATCGCTTAAACGCATGTGTTAACGGGTTTGTGGGCATACTTTCGCCACTTTGTTTCCATACTTCAGATCAAGTTAAGCTCTACGGTGAACTGTTGGGCAATTTCAGCATCAGAAACGATGTACGTCAAGGTCGTGCAGTCTCACCGTGTTTGTTTCCTTTCCTCATATACGAACTCGAAGAATTGTCTGTGGCACTTACAGGATACCGGCATAGATCTATCTGGAGAAAGACTGATTTTGACTATACTGACTACAGAGCGCTTGACAATCTTTAAACAGTACTAAACGCTGTTTCACGCTCTGATAAGTGCTTCTGAACGCTCTCCCTAGCAGTTACACTTCCTTTTCTCATAAGCTGAACTCAGCCAGCCGTTTTGTGGTCGGCCGGTTAACTAGCAGGTGTCCATCGAGGCCCCGAGGGGGGGGAGATGCGTTGAGCGAGGTTTTGCAGGCATACTCCCAGTGATTGACGAGATGGTGGTCAGTTATTTTGCCCTTGCTAGTTCTCATCAGCATCACGCATGTCGGGGATTCTAACCCCCACTGATTTACCTATTGTTTGGTGAGCGGACGACTCGGCGTAGAGAAATGAAGCTGTTCCTCAAAAGGTTGATCACTGTGATTCGGGTTCTCCCGAACTGAGCCCCTCGCGATTCACAGAACCGGTGGCTGGCGATGTTAAGTGACATGATGGCTTAACGGACTCAGTGGCTTGAGTGTTGTCGTTGTTTGGCCGAGTTGTGCACCGGACGATGCGGGGCAATGAAATTCATACGAAGAGCTGTCTTGCTGACGGCGCGCTACTTTCACTTACAGCCCTGTTGTTTGTTTGCAAGGTGTAGACACATTGAAATTGAGTGTTTGTACATAACCGAAGCTGTTTTTAGTAGTTAGGTCCCCTCCTCTTGTTTCTTCCTCTCTTCCAGGGGTTATTCTTCCTGGTTGTATGACAGTTGAACATCGGTGAGAACCACTGATATATTGCTGTCTTTGATGGCAATGTTGATGATAACCAGTCGGTACTGTGGCTCGATCCATTGTACATGTAACCTTGATGAAAAATACTGTAAAAAAAATAAAAATATAAGGACACAAAGGCTGAGTAAAGTTAGGTGGAAGCTATGTGGATACAGGCATGCCGTTGACTACGGCGTGCAGCCATGCCTACAACGTTTCCAGTAAGCGATTTGACTGTTCACAAAATCCCGAACTGGACAGGCGAAAATTGCGTATTTTAGTCAGCAAGTTCGTATTTGTGACCACGAGGTTATCTAACCACTTCGTGATTTTGCTCAATTGTTGATTGTATCGAGTAGTAATGCTGAGCTTAAGAAGCGCCCAGCTGGCGCATTAAGCTTATGGTCCAACCACTGCAGTCAGTTTTTTCATAACCTAACCAATTGATCGAGTGTTCCTCACGCCATTATCTCATTTGGCGCAAACAGCGATCCTCTAACGTTACAGGCCTATTGATCTCATTCCTAATGGACTCCATTTACGGACCATAAAACAAGGTGAATTGTGCAAAGGTATACACCATTCCCTTCAATACTGACTGGCTACCTTTAGGAAACCATACTGTTGTATATGAACTGGTCAAACCAGAAGACGGAAGGCTTTTGTTTCATTTGCAACGGACATGCTGCAAGAGAAAAAACATGATAGGGTATAACGAGTTAGCAACACAGGAACATCAATCTTACAACACTCTCCGTCGGACAAATGAGTATCCATAGGGTAGTCACGATAGACTCGATATGGACCTTGCGCTTCATAGTTCCTTAAATTACATGATCTCATGCACTGTCTTCGCCCTCAGCAGATCACTCAACGCAGACAGCACATT
This sequence comes from Paragonimus heterotremus, assembly GCA_013368495.1. Classification (NCBI taxonomy): domain Eukaryota; kingdom Metazoa; phylum Platyhelminthes; class Trematoda; order Plagiorchiida; family Troglotrematidae; genus Paragonimus; species Paragonimus heterotremus. The sequence goes on from LUCH01000765.1 coordinate 11,470, forward strand.
TTCATTCACTGTTGGCTGCTCAGTAGTTTGTGTAGTAGATTCAGGCGGTGTATCATCCGGTATGGAAGTGTTTGGTGTCAAGGATGACCCTTAAGTTGGTTGCCATATGATGTTAGGTGTCTGAGTGAGCGTTTCTTCTCCGTTTTCGAGGATTTATCTACAATCGTACTGCGGGTTCAAGTTTAACAACAGCGCCTCTTCAACAGCGGTATCCCATTTAGATATAAACATTTTGCACAGTACTGCCACGATCGAATAACCAGTTGGGTAACGACATTCTCGCCAGAACCTTTCCACTATGTGGATACATTTTTTCGTGTAGAGTGGCATTTGTAGCCCTGCAAAGAGACGATTTAATCACTTGTAACACTCTTCAGAAAACTGGTTCCCAATAACCTCAGCATACTCGTCCAAAAAAACAACATCAGTTACTGCTCCTCACAACGTCCCGTTGGGGCGCTCTCTGCGACACTTTCTTTGGGGTTTTAAATTATGTATGATTAGAAACGGTTGGTTCCCTTCATAAATTTGGACAAAGCAGTAAGAAGACGGACAGTAGTAGATGCTAGCATTTCGTATTGCCTCTTCAGTATCAAATAACAGTAACCAGGAGCATATATACAACACTATTAGGGTGGTGGGTGAAAAAATGTATGTTTAGTTTCGACACCTTATTCCTGTCGTAGGTTTTCCGAGGTCGATCTAAACACTACTCCATAATCTTAATTTGTTTGTGTAGATAAGCGAAGCAAAGAAAATATTTGGCCGCCATTCTACGGCTACAGATGCTGTACGATTGCAGCCGGCTTTGCTCTCATGTTAAATTTTGCGTCATCAAACCAGTTTGTCTCCTTTTTCGCTCTTTTGTTAAATAACTGTACTTGGTGATATTCCAATCCCGTTTTCACACACATCACAGACTTACCTCATTTGCCGCTTTCGAAGGGATTCAAATCCAGAATGTTAGCTTCACACATCAAGGTTCCTTTGCCTGAAAGACAAGTTCCTGCTCGCTCCCCGAACACCATTTAAGCTTACCACACTTAATGTTCGTACATTTCTACAAATAGGTCAGCGAGTGGGTCTTGCTTGTATTTTGGATACCTTCACCATCGATATCAGTTGTCTTGTCGAAACACGGCTTCAGGATTCTAGTTCAGTGCTATAACTTCAATCTCCGTTAGCGGTTTCACTATGCGGCACAGTGCGCACTTGTTTGGAGACTGCGACTCAGACCACTGGCCATGCTAGTGTTGGAATTATCCTAGGCCCATACGTAGAGAAAGCGCTGGTTGACTGGATTCCTGTCAACAGCCGACTTTGTGCTGTCAGACTCGAAGATGCGATTAGAGCACCGGGAGACGCCCGTCACAAACGCAGTCTGTTTGTTGCTGTGGCATATGCCCTCACAGACTATAACACAGACGCAGTCAAAGTTGATTCTTTTCATCAGCTCACTAACCTTCTACATACCGCGCGGCACACTGACATTGTAGTACTGGTTGGAAACTTAGACGCCCAAGTAGACAGGCTATTCGCTGCTACGTGTGACTTAGATGGTCCGCGTTCTTACAGCACTCGTCGAGCAGACAACGATGAACGTTTGTTGCGGATCGGTGCTGATAACGATCTGTTTCTGGCAAGTTGATTTTCGACGTTCTCGTCGTCAATTTACCACCTGGTGACATCCATCGCCGAATCAACCGTGAACACAGATTGACCGATGGCGTGGCTGTTTCCAAGACTGTAAGTCAATCTGGAAGCACCTGTGTGGGTCCCGACCGTATGTCAAGTTCGTTTTTTCGTCATACTGAGAGACCACTTCGCCGTCAACCACAAATTGACGTATCTAACTTAACAGGGTCACAGGCGCTTTACGCTTACCGGTGTGTGCTTGTCTGTAGTCTAGCCGACATTACATCATATTGGGCACGTATACGGCATGCAATACATATGTGCGGTCCTGCCTCATCTGGTACTATATTTCGTTCAGCTGTCAGGCGGCTGGGTCTCTTGAACTTCTCGATGTTTGCCGGAATATTCCATTTAGCAATGGGAACAACTCGGTCCTCAAGACTACTTACTTGGAGCTCCGGAAACAACTACAAGAGGACCGCAGAACTTGTTGGACAACGCGCTATCGATATGGAGCAGGCTGCTGCTACCGGGAACTCTCGGTAGCTTTTCCATCTCATTCGAGCAACTGGTAGTGGGGAGCCGGATGTGGGCGAGATCATTTGCGAAGCCAATGTTGAGCCTATTCACAATCTGCAACGACGCTCAGGACGCTGGAATGAGTACTTCCAACAACTGGCCACTCGCCATTGACTATCCCTTCGGGATCTGCCTGTACTGAGTGGTCTACTGATGTTTCTCCGCCTTTGGAAACAAGTCTTTGTCAAGATATAATTTCTGAAACGTCACAAGGCACCCTGTCCAGACGAACGCCCTCCTACTCTTTTCGTAGTTGGAAGTGCAACATTGGTTAAAGAGCTGACTGCTCTGTTCCAGAAACTCTTGTTCATCGTATTTGTTCTTAATGTCTGGGTTTGGCGAACATCATCCTCATTTTCAAGAAGGGCTCGCTCACTTTGTATGTAAATTACAGAGTTATAAGGTTGATACATACTGTGTCGAAGTTGTTCGCAGCCATTGTACCTCGTTGACTAAGCAAAACGCGCGAGACACATATCCGTGAGGAACAAGCTGATCATGGCTTCATTGATCACATTTTCACACTCCGCGAGATGCTTCGGCTCCGCCATGTATACGGAAAGTCAACAGTTGTATTCTTGGACATTTGAGATGCCTTCGATTCTGTTTGCATAGCTGCACTCTGGGACTGTCTATCGTTGGAGGGTATGCCGGAGAAATATGTGAACATCTTGAAAGTAATTTACTGTCAGACCTCGGACAGGGTCATGGCTGCGTATCACTGACCTGTAGTATCTCAGGTGGGTTGCTACAAGCCTGTCCAGCCTGCTCTATCTCATTCAGTAGTCTGGATCCTAGGGTGTACCCTAACAAATTGCGAATATGATGATGTGGATTTACTCCCAGACAGTCGACTTGAAGGCAGAGTATGCAGACGACATCGCCCCGATCTATGAGTGCTCTCAGGGAGCTCAGAACACATAACAGATTGGAGGTTTTATTTCGTCAGTTTGATATGGCCTTTGCACATACTGAATGCAAGATGCCGTTGCAAGTTTGGCAGGACTTTGCGCCTGTTCTTACAATTGATGGTGAGCAGTTGGGATTGTCGGGAAGTTTATATATCTTAGGAGCTGTATCAGCGCTTGTAGAATGTCTGATAAAATCACAAAACACATGACAAGGATCAGGGTGGCTTTTGCCAACTTGTCATCTGTGGCGTTGATGTGATCTCAGTTTTTCTGTGAGAAGCCGACTGTGTAATGCCACTTTGAAAGTAGTCCTAATGTAGAGCTTCGAAATCTGATCCATTCAGGTGGAGGACGTTTGTAGAATGTCCATTTTTGACCGTCGGTGTCTACAAAGCATTAGCGGTGTGTAGTTGGAGCACCGTCTCAACACTGATAAAGTTCGCCGGCGTGTCTTCTGAACGAACAAACTCTGTCGACCGTTGGGCATTTTGATATCGTCTCACAGACTTCGCTAGCTTGGCCACATATTCCGAAGACCAATTCACCGCCTGCCACGCGGTACCTTGTTTGTGAGCGGTGAGTTAGGCTGGAAGCGGTAGCTCGGTGGTCAACGCATTACTTGGGTTCGGGGTGTGTAGGCATTCACCGTGGAGCTTGCTTCAGTTAGACGCTCCCGGTTTTTTGGCTGGGGTCCGAAGGACTAAATACTTTTGGTTGAAGACGGTGTCTTACGTGGCAAGGGATAGAAGTTAATGGAGTCAGTGGTGCGAGTCTTTGTGTGTATCGGGGTAACTTTTTCTTCTTCATCGCTCTGTATTTGTTTTCTACTTCATCTTACACATTACTCTCCCTCCCCATACCGTGGCACATTCGCCACCCGTGATTTCTACGTGTTAAAGATATATATATATATATATATATAGTTGGCAACTACTAGGCTTACAAACCAATAGGACAAATATTCTGTGGGAATTTATGCACTCGAGGTCTCTCAAAGTCAGAAGACTACGTTGGTCACCTCGTGGTGATTCTGTTATGAATTCTGTCAAACGAGTGCAATCATGAATGGGAACAAATATGAATTCACAGTAGTTAATTCGGGGATAATAGTTCACGGACTTACGTCTGGTAATAGTAAACCACTGCAGTCAAATCACGGAATCAGTCGTGGTGCAATTGATGAAAAAAACAGTCTGCTGGAGAAGTGAAGAAACAAAATATATACGTCAACGAAAGTTTCACTCCCCTTTTCCGGTGATCGAGGATAGCCCAAGGCGGCAAATACAGTTCACTCGTTAACTCTCTTCAACGATACCACTCTCCTTCAAGCTTGCATATATGGTGACGTCCCTTCCAATCGTCCCGTTGGCCATTCGTACGATAGCGTCTCTAACCAGACCGCCTTCGCTTGTTTCTACGACTTCTTCCAGCCAACGACCTCTGAGTGTGCTCATATCAACTGATAACACAAGGTCGCCTTTCGATAGGTTGGGTTCACCGTTAACCGTTTTCTCTTTGAGAATAACGTAACGTTATTATTTGGAGGGAAACTTCAGAGCACCGTGACATTTATTTAATACAAAATGGGTGAGTACTCACCTCTCAGTCTTTGATTTCTTCCGGACAAATAACAGACATAATCACCACAACAGATGACAAATCTACGACAACAATTCAATGTTTTTGTCGTAATGAAACGAACGAATAGATGTAAACTAGTATTAACCGATTATAAGTTAACTAGTTTACTGTTAGCGTCTAACTCAAAGGTAGGCTGCTTATTTTAAATGATTCGACAGAATTGACGGCAGTTTTCTAGTTACAGACTGTTACAAGATATGGTTGCATATCAGTAGATCAGTGCCCCAGGTCTGGTAACAAGGTAATGTAATCGCTGTGTTTACGACGGGACAAGAATCTTGTTCATCAGTCTAGCTTCTCGCGGATTCGTTAAACCAACACAGTAAGCCTAGAAACAATTTAGATACAACAGAGAACCATTGTTTGTCACACGATCTACTCTTTGTCGAGCTCTCATATCAACGACGTAACTGTTAAGTTGACAGGTCGATAATTCCCCGAATAGCTCCTCAGCCAGTTTTGGACGAAGGATTACGTTCGTCTTCCATGCTGGAGCCCTCGTTGCTTATTCGATATCTGATTTTCAGTGTTAAGAGGCAAGGCTGAATGATTCCTTCGTTTGGTTGAGCTTTCCATAAAAAAAACTACTGAAGTTGGGAATGATAGTCTCACGAAGACACCGTTTTACCTTCGTTCACTACTGTTGAATATTTGCCAGTTGCATTCATCTTTATATTCACCATTCATATTTTTATGGAAGGCCTTCATGAGTTCTTTCTCTTTTTTATTTCTCATCTGTAACGTACAGTTGCGTATTTCCCTTTCTGTAATGCGACATCAGGAATAGCTCACGGAGAAATAGCAAAATCTGGTGATAGAAAAGGACAACTGGAAGGGACCTTCTTGCTACGTACGAACTATCTTGGAAGCTATTCTATCTTATCCAGACCACTGGTTGTAGTGAAAAATCCGACAGATCTATCCATCAATTTATAACCCACGTAGGTACGCAGAACGCTGGACAAAGCAGTTTTAATCAAAATTTAACTGATCCTCTGCTGTAACGTTTTTTTGTAACGGGCGCAGCTGTTCTACGTGATCTGTACTGAAACTGTTCTACAGAGGTGAAGATTTAAAAACCGATCTTAATTCTTAAGCACCATAAAATACCCGGTTCAGCCGATCTTCCTCTGATCTTCAGAGATGGTAGTGGCGCTTTCGTTGGAAAATACCCCCATTCTGTTTCCCGAGGTTTGGTGTAACCGTCCCAAGAAGAATCGCAGACCATTTTCATCTGTCTGAAAGACTTCAGTAACGTTTGCTCCGTCTGCTAGAAAATGCATTCATTCACAACGGTCATAAACCTGATAAAAAAATACTGTCTCATGCTGCTGCTGACCACAATAATAACGTGGGATAACCTGGGTAAAAATTATTGGAAAGGATGAAAATTGGTAAAACAAGGTTATGAGGAAGAACTAGAAATGTGAGTGTAAACACGCTGGAGAATTACCATGATTTCAGTTGCACATGAACTGTTGGTATGAGTTATGCTTCGCTGGGTATCCCAGATGCGTGGACCGGCTGGGTTTCGCCCATGTTGTGGACATCAGGTTTTTACTTCTCATTGGCCGCTTGGATCGTGCCATATTTACCAATAACCAGCGGTAGTTGTGTTCCTGTACTCCAAACCAGTCTACGATTCTGTCAACAAAGCTGTTAATTGGAAATGTTTATATTGAAAAATCAAGTACTTAGAAGGCATCTCTTCTGAAGGTACTGTCAGATCTCAAGTTGGGTTTGGGTGTTTAGTGCATCATCGCTACTCTTCACACTCTCGTGAGGTGCCTCAACTTTGCACGTGACTTTACATGAGACTTGGAACTTCCCTCAAGGAAATATCGACTTGAGAGATGCTAGCGATATCGTCTTGTTTGATGACAATGCAAAAACAGCCCTAGAAGCAACTGGACTGCTTGGCGATTAGGGCCTAACGATACGGTATGCGCATTATGGTGTCCAAGTGTCGAGTGTTCTTCCAAAGATGATGTGGACCTTCGTCTGCACTCACTGTTATCGGTGGTAGTATTGATTTAGTTATGACTTTCATTCGCCTCGGGAAGTGCATCCTATGGAAGAGTTCTCCCTAGTCATAACCGAAATCCTGTTTACAGTTGCTAAGTAGATGCACCTTTGACACTGGCCTATCGTTCGTCTATCTCCAAAAAGGCCGGCAAACAACTCGATCACATACAGTACTGCTCTATGCTTGCTGAGCTTATCTTTCCGATGTTCACCGTCTATCTTTTTCTGTCAGTTGTTGCTTGCGAAACATTGTTCATATGGCGAAAGCACCACATGAACAGTAGTAAAGTTCAACGACGTGTTTCGGACACAAACTGTCTTTATGTGAACTAACTCCACATCATCAATTGTGATTATTCTAGCATGTCTTGTACGTGCCTATTCAGCGCTTTGCTTTTAGTCCTTGAGCGTGACTGGAAAAACAGTAGTGTGCACAATTCATGGCTCTTTTTTTAAAGCATATGATGAATCTCCCTTTGTCTTACCTCTTCTAGCCAGTTTTCCGGCTGGACCCCAATATATGTCTGTGATTCGCCGAAAGTATTGAAGGATATGGTTGCGAGTCATAGTTGTAAGACTTATGTTTGTTGTTCTGACCATCTCGTTATCCAAGCTTCCGCAGAAAAAAATCCAAACAAACAATTTCGCAACCGCGTGCAACACAGCTTTTTCCTTTCCTTACGACTGAACTTTTCCCTACGTGTACATCTTGCTTTTTGAAAAAGGCCAATAATAGCGTATAAGATGTCTTGCGTATTGACATTTCGTTCGCATCTCATCGGTTACTTTTGCGAAATTAACATGCAAATATAGCGAGGGGGCAGGCAGCTAGGCAAAATCGATCTAGTCATGAGACAGTCAATCAGATGACCAAAGCGGAAGCAGTAAGATGGAACTGAAGCGTACTGATTATCAAGAACATGAAAAAAATTGCTGTGGGTCAAATGGGTAATAGGAGTCCAAAGAGAGAGAGAGATGGTTCGAAACAAAACAAAAATCCATACAGATTTAGTGGAATTGGTGAGATAGGGTTAGAAAATCTGTACGGATCAAACAGAATTAAACAATAGTTAGATGGTATGAAAAAGAATACACGGGTCTAAAAGGTTTGGGTTTAGAAAAAAGAAAAATACGAAGGTAAAATGGAATCAAAGAGTATTAGTTGCATTTTTACCAGCATAGCGCAAGGCTAATCACCAAATGTTTCTGGGCGCATAAGGTGGGATTCAGCCGATTTATTGAGAAAGCTTCCGCATTATTGAGAGCCTGTTTAAGTTTCGGTCTGAAGAACACTTTAAAGGCAGTCTTTGGGTCCACTGAATGTCCGGTCTGCAGAAGATGCTTTGTAAGGGCACTGACGGCACAACCGACTCCCGAATTCAAAAGCCATTTCGGTGTGTGTTAGCTGATGCGTGTGCCGAAGTGCCTCCTAGTTCTGCCGACGTATCTGCTTCCACAGGCACAATCGAACGTGTATTCAATGTTGGATTGGGCGAAAAGAGACACCACATCCGTTCTGGGCGTAGTTGGAACACGGGTAGTTTCATCCACGTAGACGAGTCGGGCGGCGTTGTAGGTGCTTTTGAGCGCTACATCTAAACGGCGTTTTATGAGGACTGAAACATTATCATCTTTGAAAGGCAAGGTTAAATAAACAGGTTTGCGGGGAACAGTAATGGGTATAACGCGCGTAGGTTGTAGGGTAGACTACTTTTGGATAAACCTTTCAGGATAACCATTTTCTATTAGAATCTCATGCAGTAACATCAGTTCATTTTCTAACTGATCTTCTGTCACGATACGTCGAGTTCTGTGAAACAAAGTCCTAACGAATCCACGTTTTTGTGTAATTGGTGCTTTTTGTTTACTTTACTGTTTCATATTTCAAAACTGGCAAGGGCTGTATACATACATATATATTTGATATATCTAAGTTTAAGTTGTCCATCTTATATATATATATATATATATATATATATATATATATATAAGCACCAATCACGGGGTACTTCTTCGATCTCCCAAATCGTCTGGATGAGACCAAAGCCTTAGTCAGTATAGACCTGGTCACTAACACAGTGCACAGGCTTGCCCATCACGTTGACCTCGGAGGATAAGCAAAAAGTTTGCACAAGACCGATAAGTATGACTGTGTCGATAACTTGCAAAGTCGATTCACGCGTTTGGCTTTGTCCAGCGACCATGGTTGGTTATCTATTGTCAGTATTTTTGTAATATCCTTGCGAAATTAGCTTTAAGTGTATCTTTTTTATATGCAGTGGTTTTCAAAATAGAAACCCGTATACCTATGTTTGGTCTATTGATTTTTGCTCTGATGTCTGACTTTAATTAGGGCTGAGCGTCATCCCGTTTTTTTCTTTTTAAATTTTCGCCAGCCGAACTGGAGCCCCCTTATTTCAGCGCTACGAATCCAATGGCCGCACTTTACCAAATCGCTTCAAATGACGCGCCGCGTCTTGCCGACGGAGAATGGTCAGATCAGTTTCGCGACTTTGTATCCTACGTACTCCAAAAAGATGTAAGTTCAGTTTTCATCTTCGGTCTAGTTGTCATATCAGTTTTATTCTGTATTTACATCTATTATAAAAGTGCCTTTATTACTGTATAGTCTTCATTGTTTTTGGTCATGGTGGTGGATAGTATTTTCGACCAACACACTCCAGTGGTTATTAGGGCCAAACTCTTGTAGAATAAAGATAGTGGATCGTTTGACAAAACAAAATGGCGAGGAAATTTCATCTACATTTAGTTTACATTTAGTGTGCTTCCAGCTATGTTGTCAGTATTTACGCCTCAGTGCTTACTGGTATTACTCTACTTGGTAGGTCGGGCAGTCAGACTACGTGTTTCCAGGCTGTCCAGCCGTTTACATTGTGAACGTTCGAGCTCACCGTGACTCGAATCGTCGATGGTACGATTAGTGGTCCGATTTCGTTTTCGCCGAGCCGCTTTTAAGGTGATGATGATGTGATGATTCGAAACGTACTTTCAGCAGACTGTTACTAAAAGAGAATGTGAGTTGCCAAAACGATAGGCTTTATTCAACTTGTAAACAAGCTGTATAGCTGCATTACAAAATAGAGAACGTGGTGGGCGATGAATGAAAAGACAAGTGCATAACAATGCACATCCTTGATAATGTATGTAGTAATTTGCATCACCAACCAGGATTCAGTGCCATCAATGGTATCAGGGTTAATCTTCACTAAGCTACTCAGTACTGACTTTCTAAGAAAGTCGGACTTTTAACAACACAGGTTGTATGTGAATTTGAACGATCGTGATGCAAGGCGGTATGCCGAGCAGTCGGTCATATGTTTAATGACGAATCCAAAAAAGTAGAAAGGCGGTTTTGTTCGTTTTAAAAGCGATGCGGTGTGTGCGAGCAAATCGATACGTCTGGCTTTAGTAAGCGTTTCAGTTGTTTACGTCGGGAGTCTTGATCATTTAGGGTGAAAACTTTCGGCTTATACATACCACTGGGTTTCCGTGCGATCATTCGAACTTCTTAAAGCACGTGGGAATAAATACAGTTTGGTTCGCAAGACTACTCGCTTGGAATTCCGGAAGAAACTGCAAGGGGATCACTGATTCTGATGGATACGGCACACTATCAATTAGCACAAACCGACGACACCAGGAACTCCCAAAAGTTTTTCTATCTCATCTGACCGAGCAATGGCATTAAGGCAGAGGTCAACTCAGTTGTCGTCGAAGCCAATAGTGAACCCATTCATAACATTCAGTCGCATTCAGGACGATGCATTAAACATTTCCAGCAGTAGTCCAACTGGCCACCCGCACCGATGACTACGTTTGTGGACACTCATTGAGCTCTCTGCTCTGCTGACCTTTCTTCACTTCCGAAACAGGAATCTCTCTTGCAATCAAGTTCCTGTGACATCAAAACGTCCGATACCGACAAACTCCCTCTCCTCCTTTTTATAAAGGAGACCTGGCTGTTATGATCCACTGGTCAACGATAACGAGAAATGGCTAGCGCACGAATATGCTAGACACGAACACGTAGCACCGAACGTAGCGATACGTGAAAACCCCAGAAGAACACAGAAAACGTCGACCTTCAGTCGGGAATGTATTTGCTGTCAAACCAAAGGCAACATAACACACATGCTTCTGTGTACATATAGTCTCTGAACAGCCTTAAAGAATCCCATCTGAACTGATTTATTAAAAGTGGAATGATTTACTCTGAGATGGGGGAGAAACGTGCGCCAAAATTAAAATTTATCACGTTATGGCGCAAAAAGATAAAATTCGAAATCACAAGTTATTTTTCGAAGATATCTCCAAATAACTGAGGTTTGGGTAACATCATTCTCATTTTTAAAAGGGTTCATTCACTTCGTGTGCAAACTACCAGGAGATTCGTTTGATTCCTATTGCTTCGAACCTGTTCGTAATTGTTTTACTTCACAGACAAAGCGGAGCATGTGAACAGCAAGTTGGGCTTCGCCTTGACTGTGGCTGTATCGATCGTGTTTTCACAGTCCGCCAGATTGTTTAACTTTGTCACTTACGTAGAGGGCCTATAATTCTCTTTCTAGACGCCATAGGTTACTTCGCTTCAATTGACGAAGCTGCACTCCGGAACGGTCTGTCGGCGAAAGGTGTGCCCGTGAAGTTCGTGAACGTCCTGAAAACAACTTGTTGCAAGACATCGGGTCGGGTTACGGCTTATGGTAGCGCATCGCCGACCTTTAGCATCTCTCATGGAATTCCATGAGGTTGTTCAGCCTTCGCTTCTATATTTAACCTCGTGGTAGATGAGATAGACTGGAGGCCCCAGCCAATCAGTTTGGTATGACCTTTGCACCTTCTAAGTACAGTCGTATGACACACATTTACTTGAATGTTTCCTGAACTAAGTCCTAACCTTTACTTTTGTACACTCAACCTGCAATTCCTCTTGTTTGAATCTCGCCTAGACATCAGTCTGAACCACTAGTGCTATTGTGTTGTTGTTGCTATCGATATTGGTAATGGTTGTTTTTTCTCTAAAATTCGCTTCTGAAGTAACTGTCACATTTTAAACTTCCTGTCTGTGTGGAGTTATTTTGTTAAACCTGGTATGTTACCCAATACGCACCAGCACAGTTCACTTTTACATCTTCACGAAAGTTGTCTGTACTCGTTCTTGCTCCACAACAGGTTGCTAGCCGACCATTCTGCGAACAAGCGCTCGCTCATCCGTTTTGCACAAGCGTATTACGTTCGGTTGTCATTTTGGCTGAATTGATCCAACGAACAAAGGCAGCTGTGGTGGCTCAAGAGAATCAGATAAGTCAGAAATGGAAGAAGATTCTCTACGAGAGCGACTTAAATAGGTTTTCTAGTTCTGTCCTGGTTAGTGGTGCGGAAACCAGCTCAATCGATGACTCAGCGAACGGTGCCTCTCGTGTAGATAATTACGGTTTGGAAGCACACCTCGAAGTCACTGATTCCAGCACGGTTTCTGGTTCAGATGTCGATTTGCGCGATTTGGACGGGCGCAAAGCAAGTCATTCGGATAACGTTGCTCGGCCAGGACTGGATGATGGTTCACTTGGCGTGGATAATTCAGAACCTAACTGGATACATCGAAGCCCACGAATGGAGGAACATGTGTCAAACGGTCGTCTAGTCCTGGAGGAGTTGGAGGATCATCGCAGTAGTGGATCTATGGTAGATGAATTGGATTCATACACTGTAAGTTTTTGGGATCAAATAAGGGTACATTCTTTAAAACAGTTCTTCACAGGAGTTTCAACAGAGTAGAACGAGAAACTTGATACATGAATGCATCTCGCATTGACCCGTCAGTGCCAAGTTTACAGTATCATGAATCACTAATACGTCTGTTTTAGTGACATTGCTGTTCTCTGATAGCTGACTGTACAGGTGTTTAGGTAGATGTTGTATAGTTGCTTGTAAACTGAACAATATAGTGTTAGTTGGCACCGATATGCCATTGGTGACTTTTAGACTCGAACTAGTACACTGAGTCCAACTGTATCAAATGTTCCTGTGGTGGAAAGTAATATTTTCGATGCAGAATGTCATCTTTAACTAGAGGGTTTATGTAAATCGTCTTATCTGCAGTGACTACCTGTTCTGATGACGGTTTGAGTACACTGTGCTCTCGGGATACCCGTTTGATTGTGAAATAGACATGCATGGGCCTAGTTCCTCTGTCAGACTGTTTTGTGTCGAGCTACGTGTTGTTCTTGTGAAAAGCAGATTTATTAATATCCGCTTATTTTTGACTAGTGTGACGTAGATGAAGTTAGAGGACCAACCGGACCATCTGAATTTTCTCTCTACTCAAGCCGGCTTCTTGTGCTCAGAAAAAAATTGCTTCTGAACCCGATTTCTCCTGATCTACTCCCCTAGTTACTGGCGTATAGAGCGATCCGTTTTTGTATTTTAGGTACTGGTGTCAATTGGAAATGCTTGTATCTACAACGTTTCGTGTTCCAACTGTTCTGTCCAAACAATTTTCTTTCTTAATTACCTTCTGGATCGATCGATTTTACTCCAGTTTCTTCGTCGATTTCCCGTTTTTAGTTACATGATGTAGTCCAGATCACAAAAGGACTGGAGCGTTATCTACCTCGATGTGTGTATTGTGTGAACCACTGATCGCCTTGTTCTGGTTCACACCATTTTTACACGTATTATCACGCCATCCTGACTTGACAAGGCAGAACGTATCTTCCATTGTTTCGGTCCCCTGTTATGTCAGTGTCGTGATCGATAAACAGCGATATTTTCTCACTACGCTTTCGTTTGTGTACGGTCCATTCTGACACAGCTGCTAGTTTTCTTAATGTTTAGCTTCCTACTTGTATTTCGCAGTCGCCACCTTTGACATCAAATTCATACACTTGTACGGAATTAGATTACTGCATCAACGTTCGAAATTGCTTATATTTTAAGCTTGATCTATCGAATGCAAGCACTCCATTATGTCCACAAGCTGTAACAAAATGTCCTCAACATCATTGGCTTCACAAAGTGCTATTGCTGATTTCTGGCGTGCGTGCTGTTCTTGGGCTGGCCCGGTCAATAATTTGCATGAGCACTCAGAGGGTGATCTGTCCGCGGGGTATGAGTAGTTTCATCTCTTTGTTGATAAACTTAATTCACTTGTTTAAAGACTTTCTGATCACGTTTTCGTTGCTACCCCGAAACTAACTATTGTCGTTTTGATGCAGTTGTGCTTTGGTTTTGGTCCCCACATTGTATGTTTGAACATCGATCACCCATATTAAAAACGTAAACAGTAAACAGTAAATTTGAACCCTTGATAGAATAATATGGTAATATGCGCGAATCTTATTGACCTAAATCTTACGTTCAGTTACAAATGAGCACAGTATACAATCACGTAACTCTTTTTCTTCACAGTCTAACGTCTCCAGTTAGTAGTCCGGTTTAGCATTTCGCGCCAGTCGCTGTTCTGAAATCAACCGCAACACTGTTCCTTCTGTTTATTTACCTGGTAATTTTTGGAAAATCCAATCTAGCCAACATCAGGGCTTGTGGTAGCCCAGGCCGATTTTGCTATTCACAGCTGATGTATATGTATCCGTGTGATTTACTCTCACGACTATCACTTTTGCATCGTTTTACCTTTGTACGCATTTGATGTGACGATAACAAAGCTTTGCTGCCCAAAACCGAGTTAAGAACGTACTGAGCACACATATGAATCGTGTGCGATAATTCGGTTATCATGACTAGATTTACCTTGTGGTTGTTCAGGTGCACAACTGTGAGACCGCAAATGCCACCATTCCTACTATCAAAATAAACAACAATGACATTTCAGATGTTCCTACTGTTTCTCAATGGTCTCTAGCCTTGAGACCAAAAAAATAGAAACCCTAGCTAATAGAAAAGCAAAATGAGGGCATATAGCGTGAAACATTCATTCTCAGTGCCTACTTTGCAAACAAACAACGGGGTTCCATGCGGGAGTAAGTCAGGCTTCTTGCGGCTCTGATTATCATGCTTCACCAATGCCCACTAAACATACTATTCAACTAAGCAACGGTAGTACTTACGTCGCTGAACACCATCGACCGTCACTCTTGTCGTTTGTTACTGTATCTTCAGAAGTAAAATTAACGACTGTGTCATGATAACGACGTCTGTCATGGTTTCAAACCTGGTCTTTGTGACTGCTCATAATACTCAAACACACCATACATCAGTGGTTTTCGCGGATGCATCGATGTCCGCGTCCGATTCTCGCGTCGGGTGACATCAGCAGCTAAGCAACGAAGAGGTCAGGAAACGGGTATTCGGTAATGACTGCTAAACGAGTTCTTTTGTTCAAACCTCACGTTTACACTAACTTAAATGGTTAGGCCATGTACTAACTTTCTGGACTTATTATTGATGAGTGTGTCGTTGGTTTCACTAACAGCTTTGCCAACAAACGGACACTGGACTAGTAGTGCGGATAAGCTTGAAGAGTCTGCTAGTGTTCTCCGAGTCAAAAACGGCTTCCATCTCCCTAACGTTCTCCTCTAGTCATGTCTCACGATCAACGATCAGGCTACTCTGCAGCGTCTTACGAATCTTTCCCAAACTTCCTATATGAATTGCCAGGAGGAATGCACCGTCTTACATCTAACAACCCTGGAAATTCCTCTGAGATCCAATGATTGTTTAGCCCATGCACCCCCGTTCCCTGTGTGCCGTAGTATCTGCTTCATGAATGGCCTATGAGATTTGGGTCATGCGGCCACTAGGATCTCTGGGATGAGTAATGCCAAGCTTGCGTTCAAGGCTAGTTGGTACTTAAACTTTACCGACAACCTAGCCAGTTTCTCAACAGTCAGCCGCTGTTATCGGTGAGATCCTTGACAAGCAAAAGTAGGAACAAAATGGCAATGTGCTATTGCATGATCAGAATCCAAGTATGTGCCCAAATAGGAACGACAGTCCTGAATGGAGCCCCGCTACCTATAACTGACAGCTATGTGATCTATCTGAGACCAGGCCTGATTCGGAGAATGAGGATGCCATGAATAACAGTGACGCACTCAACTTCTAAAACCAATACTAGATAAAAATAGCTTTTGCTAAACGAAGCTGCGACAGCCGTCCGTCATCATCCGAGTGATGTGATGCTATCCTAGACCTGCCTCGCAAAGGAGACTCCGCTTCACTAAGGCAGCCGACCTGAGCGCTCACATCTGTGACCAGGAAGACTATATCTGGACCATCTGTCGACCGAAGGAGAGCCACCAGATCCGAGTAAAAAGCGTCCTTGACACCGACGTCGTTGCAGTCATTTGAAACCCAAATAGACACCGAGGAGATTTCTGAAGATCTGGTGTCTAAAATTAGCTCCAACAGAACCCGCCGAACGGACGGCACATGGTCTACTGCTAACGTGATTCCAATCTACGAATGCGGTTGTGGCCGTCATGCTGACTACTATACCTACCGCAGTGACTGTCCTCTACGGTGGTACTGTCTAGGAGTGTCCAGTCCGCCTCTCACACGGTTGTGAACATCTGATATTGCAAACTCCAAGAACTTTAAATTTACACATACACTTGACTTCGTTTATTATGAGTAGCTTTTGTGCATGTCCTCTTCAATTTAGTCTTGTTTAAGTTAACTCATTTCCATTGTCTGTTCGTTGTATGAGATGAGTGATTGCCACCCTTCCTGTTGAAAATAAGCGCTATTTTGCGTCTGCAACTTGTTGAGGCACACATGAGCCGGATACTCTCGGGTTATCCGAAATTCAACATTTAAATATCTTGAACACCTTTTCAGTAGTTTGCTTGCTCATCTTTTCTTTTCGTGTTGAAATAAGAATCAAGGTTTTTATACCGGTAATTTTCCTTTTCAGGGCGATAGCTGTTCCAACAGTGTTGAAAGTATGGGAAGTGATCTTTCAGATAGTCTTCTCAATCAACCGGGACAACGTCAAATGCTTGTTAGTTCGAAGCCATCCGCACTCGGACCTGACGTGTTGAACGATAACCAGCCAGTAAGCGATGGGCATGTATTCATTGTTTAGCTTGAACGTCAACGGTTGTGGACATCTGGTTAGTTTTTGTTGCTTGTGGTGAGCACGTATTTTTGATAGGTTTCCTTTCACCATTAGTACACCATACCATTGTTTTACGTTCGTCTTGCCGTTATACATTCTAGCATGTTCTTCAGT